>VDFB02121361.1:0-12902 GCA_007258455.2 Sequoia sempervirens
CGGAAGTCTAGAAGGAAGTTCAAATTTTGTTGTGTTATCTTGGGGTCATGTTGACCATTTAGATAGTTTTTGTTGTTTTGAATAAAACTTGATCTATTATGATCAATGGATTGGGAGGTGAAAATCATGAATGGGTTTTGAAGCTCTAAGTTGTCTTGGTTACCAACCTTGTCAAAGGTTTGAAAACACATTGGGTTTTATAAATTGTTTCATTAGGTCATCTATGGGCTCGACCCAAGCATCTAAATTGTTTTGGAGACCTATTTAATACATGGCTCAACCATGAGATAGGGTTGGAGGTTTTATTGTTGAGTGAAAGTTTTGTAAAATTGAAGGAAACAGCGTTCTAAAGACAGTTTTCCTATTCTTTGCATCCAAACTGTGTTTTAATGGAATAAATTTGTTGTTATTGTGTTTTTAGAATGTAGTGTGGACATTGTGAAAGCTTAGTTCATCAACATTTTTTTCTTGTAAATCATTTTTATCTTTTACCTGTACATAGTTTGTTTACTATTTTTTTTGGCCTGTAACAGGCAGTTTTGAAAGAATGGAGTCCTAGAGCACCTTCCCACCGTACAAATTGTATGGCCCTTTGGGATTTGTGTCTAGGCTCCCATAGTGTAAATATGACAGCTATTAGGGTTTGTGGTAGTGCAGGAGTTGCTAGCAAAATGATGCCCTAGGCGAGCCAGTGCAGGTCCAATTGGGGCAGACTTGGAGAAAAAGACTCATAACTTGCAGGGGAGTTGAGATTTGGAAGAAATTATTCTTTGTGAATTTTTTTGAGGTTCCTAGAAATGCATGGTAGCTGGGAGGAGGTTCTTTCATTTCATTTGGTAGGAGAACTTCTTGATAGTCTGAAAATAGCTTGAAAAACTTGAAAACCCTAGCTTTTGGGTCAGTTTTGTATGTGGACAGCGTACGACCTGTGCAAGATCTGAAACCCTAAGAATCCTTGAGGTGTTGGCATGAGAAACAAAAATTATTAACAAAGAACCTAATTCTTTGGTGGGTTTTAGGCAGCTTTGACTCTCTGTTGACAGGCCTAATTGGGGCTCAAGGGCTACTAGCCTTTCAAACCCTAGGAAGGAACCTTGTGAAAGTGATAGTAAGTTGGAAAATTGTGGTTGTTTAAGAACCCTATTTTGATCATTTTTGAAGCCTTACAACACCTCTCACCCCTTGCAAGGATCTAATAGAATTTTGAGGATGTTTGGTTTTTAAGGAAGAGTAAGGGCCAATGGAGAGAATGTGGCGAAGCACCAAGGTTAGCTTGGTAGAAGGACAACATGTTGATAGGAGAGGGGTTGGTCAGAAAAACCAGGGGCACCCAGTCATGAGTAGGGGCCTATAGGTTAGATTGGTGAAGCCAAGCACCAAGGAGGTCTTATAAGGAAAAACCTAGAGTAGGAACTAGTGATTGGTTCCTCCAACCCCACTCCCTATCACGCATCGTTCAATGTTACTATTGCAAGAAGTATGTCATATTGCAAATGCATGTCAAAAGAAGCAAGCTGATATGGGAAAGAAAACTGCAAATTTTTCTGAGAGTAGTTCTGAGACATTGTTCATTAGTTGTCATGTAGCTCAAGAAAGTTCAAGTAACATTTGGTTTCTAGATAGTGGTTGCAGTAATCATATGACAGGAAATAAAGACTTGTTTGAAAGTTTGGATGCTTCAATGAAATTAGAAATTAAATTGGGAAATGATAATATAGTTGAAGTCATGGGTAAATGTGCAATTAATGTGATGACAAAGCTTGGTAAGAAGTCCATTCTTGATGTTTATTTTGTACCTAGTTTGAAGCATAATTTCATAAGTGTGGGAAAACTTTCTCAAAAGGGTTATAGAGTTGTTTTTGAAAATAATGTGTGCACTATATTTGATATTCCTCCTAGTAATAAGGTGATTGCAAAGGTTGAAATAAAAAATAACAGAATGTTTCCACTTCAAATGAAAAATGAATTAATGGAGAAGATTGAAGCAAGTTTCAAGGCATCAATTCAAGATCAAGCATGGATATGGCACTTGACGTATGGTCATTTAAACTTCAAAGGATTGTGTTTATTGAAAAGGAAAGAAATGGTAAGAGGCTACCCCAGATTGAAGCACCATTAAGTTCATGTGAAAGTTGTATTTTGGCTAAGCATCATAGAGAAAATTTTCCAAATGGAATGTCATATAGAACATGGGCACCTTTAGAAATTGTGCATACTGATTTATGTGGTCCAATGCAAACACCATCATTAGGGGGGAGCATTTATTTTCTAACATTCATTGATAATTTTAGTAGAAAAACATGGGTTTATTTTCTAAAATATAAATCTGAGGCATTTGGAAAGTTCAAGGAATTCAAAGCATTGGTTGAGAAACAAAGTGGCCTACCCATTAAGGTAATGAGATCAGATAGAGGAGGAGAATACAAGTTAAATGATTTTTTGGACTATTGCAAGTATCATGGAATAAAGAAGTAGTTTACTACAAGTTACACACCTCAGCAAAATGGTGTTGCAAAAAGAAAGAATCAAACAATAATGGAAATGGCAAGGAGCATGTTGAAAGGAAATAATCTACCTAATGAGTATTGGGCTGAAGCAGTAGCTTGCACAGTTTATATTTTGAACATGAGTCCAACAAAGATCGTAAGGGACAAGATTCCACAAGAAGCATGGAGTAGTAAGCATCATAGTGTTTCTCATTTTAGAATATTTGGTTGTATTGCATTTGCACATGTGCCCAAGGAAATAAGAAGTAAGTTGGATGATAAAAGTGAAAAATGCATTTTTATTGGTTATGATGAACAATCTAAGGCCTATAAATTTTTTAATCCTATAACCAAGAAAGTAATTGTAAGTAGAGATGTTGTGTTCAAAGAGGAAGAATCTTGGGATGGAAACATAGACAAGACAATTACAGGTGCTACAACATTGCAATATAATGAACAAGAAGAAAAAGATCAAGAAAACCAAGGAGATCAATCAAATGAACAAGGAGGAACTCCATCAAGAAGTCCACAAGGAGATAACACACAAGGGGAAGTTGAGCAAGGAGAATCATCAAGTCCACAAGTAAGTGATGAATCAAATCCTACACTTGCATCATTAAGATCAAAGCTTAAAAGCAAGAAAACTAGAAGTTTGCAAGAAATTTATGATCAAGGAGATAGGATAGATTTGCAATCAAACTTTGCTTTATTTGCTCAAGATCCTATTTATTTTGAAGATTCAATTAAGGAAGAACATTGGATTAATGCAATGAATGATGAAATGGAATCCATTGAGAAGAATGATACATGGGATTTAGTTGATTTTCCTAAGGAAAAAGATTGCATTGGTGTAAAATGGGTTTATAAAACTAAGTATAATGCAAATGGAGAAGTTGAAAAATATAAGGCAAGACTAGTATCTAAAGGATTTTCTCAAGAATATGGAGTTGATTATAATGAAACTTTTGCACCTGTAGCAAGACTTGACACTATTAGAATGGTACTAGCTATTGCAGCTCAAAATGATTGGAAGGTTTATCAAATGGATGTTAAATCAGCTTTCTTGAATGGATATTTAGAAGAAGAGGTTTATGTGCAACAGCCACCAAGATATGTAATCAAAGGTTATGAAGATAAATTTTATAGGTTAAAGAAGGAACTTTATGGATTGAAGCAAGCTCCAAGAGCATGGTACATCAGGATAGATTCATACATGATAAGCAATGGATTCAACAGAAGTACTAGTGAGCATACTCTATACACCAAAGTCAATGGGAAAGGTCAGATTTTAATTGTTTGCTTGTATGTTAATGATTTGATTTTTACAGGTAATCTTTCTATTGACATGTTTAAATCAGCAATGAAGAAGGAATTTGAGATGACTGATTTGGGGTTGAAATATTTTCTTGGCATTGAAATAACACAAAATGATAAGGTCATTTTCATTTGTAAAAATAAATATGTAAAAGATGTTTTGAGAAGGTTTAGAATGATAAATTGTAGTCCAGTTTCTACACCTATGGCGATAGGCACAAAACTAAGCAGAAAAGATAATGAGATTGATTTTGATTCAACTATATTTAGAAAATTGGTTCGTAGTTTGATGTATCTCATAGCAACTAGACCAAATATAATGTATGGAGTTAGTTTGATTTCTAGATTCATGGATGCACCAAAGAACTCACATTGTCAAGCAAGAAAAAGATTATTGAGGTACATTGTAGGAACTATGAATCATGGCATATTGTATTCTACTTCAAATAAATTTCAGTTGGTGGGATATACAAATAGTGATTTTGCAGGAAGTATTGATGACAGAAAAAGTACATCTAGATATGCATTTCATCTTGGAACAGGTGTTGTAGCATGGGAACCAAAGAAGCAGCCTATAGTGACAATTTCAACAGAAGCAAAGTATGTAGCAGGAACATCAACAACATGTCAAGTAGTGTGGATGTGAAGAGTCTTGAACGATCTACTGCATGAACAAAAGAATCCAACTATAATCTATTGTGACAACAAGTCCACCATTGCACTATCAAGGAATCATTTTATTCACAAGAGGACAAAACACATTGATACTAGATATCACTTTATTCGGGAGTTAGTGAATAATGGCGAAATCAATCTACAACATTGCAGATCTGAAGAACAATTTGCAGAAATATTTACAAAGGCTTTAGCACAAGAGCAATTTGAATTTTTTAGAAGAGTTTTGGGCATTGTAAATATTGATATAGTTTGTGGTAGAAATTAGGGGGGAGTGTTAGAATATTCTGGTAATTTCTACTAGCTGTAGGTTAATTTTATTTTTATTTTTATTTATGTCGGCTAGGGTTAGATAAATTCTAGAAGTCTAGGGTTAGGTAAATTCTAGAAATGTATTTTATGTCGATCAAGGTAAAATAATAAAAATATAACATGTCAGCCTATATTCTAGATTTTTCTAAATGTATCTAAAGTCCATTATATAAATAATTTATGTAAATCATTTTTATGCAAGCAATATGAATGAAGAATTTGTTTATTGTGCAGCAACATGAATATTTTATTTTTTTGTTTAATTTTTTTGCCTCTGCCCACTATCATTGCTCTAAAACATGTGTTCATTCTTCCACGGAGCAGTCCCTAGCCAACACTCCCTTTGTTGTCTTGACTTTTTGTATTTTTTACTACTCGTCCTTTACTATGACATTTTGCTCAATTCCCTACCTACTCAACTCATCATCATTGGAGAGAGATACTGATCACTATTTTATACGAATTACTATTCAAAATTTGATTGATCTAAGGATGTTATCTATCCTGCGCATTATTCTGCATAATACAATGATCTAATATCATCATGAAAAGATTGTTCAACGTTTAATGGCATAGAATGTGTGTCCCACTTGTTTCCTAGAATCTCTAGCTACCTTTCCACAAAGAAATATTCAATCTTTTCAAAAACAAGCATCTTGGGTGCTTGGAGGTTTCACGAAATTCCTAGCATTGATTAATTCCTGAGCTTATGCCTTTTTGTGAAATTCTTGTGTATGCAAAATCTCCAAAAGTTCATCCCTTTAGCGAATCCGGGTGAGTCCAGATTCTCCGAAACTTATTTCCTTTGCGAAATCTGGTATAGGGTGGATTCCTTGAATTTAGTTTCTTCTCACAAGTATCCTATAATAGTGAAATTTCCACCAACTCTACCCTTCTCGTGAATTCCTCCCTATTTACCAATCATTTCATGATTCACTCCTTGTTTGATTAGCTTCCAGAAGTTTGATGGATCTTTCTCATTTGTAGAATTGATTACCAATTGAATACGATTGGTATAAGTATTGAATACTCCCCTTCTTACTACTTTATGTTGTATTCTTCTCATGGATTCATTTGCTCATGTTGTGTCCTGGTAATAACTCTATTCATCAACTTTACTTGCTATAAATCTCCCTCTTTAGAATACATGGGTCCATATATATATTTTTAATCATCTGCATAGATAATTCATGAGAATTCTTGTATCTATGATCTCTGGGAGATTTCTTTTTTGTTTGAGTTCTTTGAGATCTAGTAATTTTGAACCAGCACAAGTTCGATGAATTCTTCATATCCTTCAAATCTGAACTTGTCGTAGCTGTTATCCCATCATTATTGATGATGTTGAGGCTGCAACGATACTTTATGAAGCATCAAAAACTTTGAATGCTACCATCCACATTCACTCCTAACACTATTGGAATTATCGAGCTTAAAACCATGCCTTTAATTTCTTCTTAACTTTCCCCTGTCGTGGAATATGAAATGTAGGGAATCCATCCCTGGATGGGTTACCCAAGCCTTTTCTTCCTCTCGTGAAATCTTCATAGGCATGGATTACCTGAATGGATCCCTTCTCATGAAATCCAAGAGCTCTCGAATTCCTTGAAAACACATCTTGCTCCTTGAACACATATGTTGTGCAAACCCTCATCAACCATTTCATGATATTATCATTAGAACTAGAGTTTTATCAAATCACATATATCAGTAACCTACACATGTTCAACATATCCATCGAGCACATACTATATATGAAGTAATGTATATAGATCATTAAAGTTTGGATCATTTAAGGATATATGAAATAGAATTTCATATCATTGCAAGCTCATGATGCAAATTTAGAAGTGAAAGGAGAAAGATATAGATAGTCCTAAAACCTGGAGGATATGATTTTTCAAATCGAATCTAGGCCCACCTCTTAGAGAAGAAAACTAGAAATCAAAGCAATGAAACCAAAACAAAGACTTTGAAGCGCACTTATATATATAGTATGGTGGATCATCATGGGAAAAAATAAGCCCCATGGCAAAATTTAGAAAATCGAAAGTTAGGCAACTCTTGATGTAAAAAAATTTGAATTAAGTTATCTATATTATTTCCAAAAAATATGGTAAGAATAAAAACAAGGAAAATCAGAAATTAGAAGTTTTAAACTATCTCAGGCTCTTTGTTTAAAAAAAAATAAATCTATTTGGTGAAAAAATTCCAAATTTCAATGAAGGTAGTACTTAAATTTAGGAAAAATAAGAAGTAGGTGTCCTATTCCCGACTCAACTTAACCACAATAAAATGATAATAATTTGGTTATAATATTTTAGATAAGCAAGTAGACTCGTATCCTAATGTGATGAAGCATTTTTTGTAATTTTTTCCAAAATAAATAATTATTAATTATGATTTTTATTGCTGTAAATTTTAAAAAATATAAAACCCTGCATGTACCAATCTTTTAACTCTAATAAACTCCTTTTATGAATTAATTTTTCTTTTAATCCTATAGTGTATGAGTAGCTTAATAGATGATGCATGTGCCTCGATCCAAAATGCATATCGCTTGGAAATCCATAGATGTTTTTCAATCAGCCTACTTCCATAAGGACTTTTAGGTCAGCTTCATAATTCAAATAGAAATGAATAATAATTATTTATTAAATTAAAAGTAAATCATAATTTATATTGGTGGAAAGCTGAGAATCTCCTTTTAAAACCCTTTTCGCTTCATCAATTCTTTTTCTTTAAACGCCACACCCCACCATTGCCCTACCTGATCCTTCACAGACATACCCATTACGGCGGGCGCGGTTATAAAACCGTACTTTTCTGCCATTACAATTGTGCAATATTAGGACAATCATAGTGACTAAAAATTTCATTTGCTAAGATAGCATCAACAAGACTAGGAAAATAGATTAATCTCAAGAACCTTAGATTTTAAATGATGAATCAAATCAAGAACTCAGGCTCCTTCAAGCAGAATAACACTAGAGACTGTCAATGGAAAATGCAAAGAAAAATATAGTCCCTGCTTTCAATGGGACATGTGTGTAATAATTGTGTAACAAATGGTGACTCTGCTAGGAAAATTCTCTAGAGCATTTTGATGACAAAGTAGAATCAAGAACCCAAAATCTCTAGTTTCGATCCTCACATTAGGTCAACCAATAAACTAAAGGTTCAAAACCACTAAAAAAGGTAGCCCTTCCTATGTTAGCAATCCAAGTGTGTGCAGATGCATTAGTTTCCCTCCCTAAGCTACTGCAGAGAAATCAAGTTCAATCAAGTTAAGCTACATGAAGATTCTAACTCCAAAAGCAACCTGGATAGAGCCTCGCTACCAATCAGGCGCCCATAGCCCTGATAAGGTTATCGTTGTGATTCTCCCAAACATAGCTCTAATTCCAACTAGGCATCCATAGCCCTGGTAGAGATATTCGAATCCTACTAAAAAGTTGAATTCACTTTTGATTTTTAATATTTTCTTTTCCTCTTCTTTCTTTTTTTATTTTTTTTATTCTTTTCACTTTCAACCTGCGAGCAATGAAGCTCACACTCAGGGCTAAGAATCATAGTGGCATTGAAGCAAAAATATAGAATTTTTCACTTAATAAGACCTCAGAAGGAACCTACATCAACCTCAGAATTCTTAAGATAAGTGTAAGATATAAGATTTGAGAACGTTCCAGAACTAACTTAATCCAATGACTTATCCACTTTAAATATTGAGCACATGTGACAAAAAATGGAGGACTTTCACCATCACATATGGAAAAATGATTAGATTTTGTAAACATAATACCTAAAGTAGTCCCAGATAAATGATCTATGTTCAAATCAGACACTTCCAACAAAAAATAGAGGAACCCAAGCCATAGAAGCAAAGAAATAAGGAAAAGAAAAAACAGACCAAACCAAAGTAGACCTACACTAACCAAAACTAGAAAGAAAAAGGAAAAAAATAAAAATAAACTAACCAAAGCATGAATGAAAGCAAAGAAAACCTAGACTAATACAATCTAACCTAGAGAAAATAAAAGCAGGTCAATGAAAACCTACAAAAGGAGAGCAAGTTGCATTTATTCATATTTGCATTATGTACAAAGAGACTCAAAGTGACTCATGATCAGACAAGGTAGATATAGACCCACCCCTATATGGTTCATCAATGCACAAACAAGAAATAAGGAGATAGTAATAGTCCTCATGAATGCAAATTCATCTTTATATTCAAAAAAATAAATCTCAATAATGCAACATTGAAACTCCTGATAAATTTGAACCTTGAAGTATCCATTGTCACTATAACCTATAGGGAAACATTAAGGAATATGAGTATATCACATCTCCTTCGGGGAAGATGGAGGAATTGGGTGAGAGTGGGAGCAGAGGCCTAATTTTGAAATTAGGTGAAGATGAAGGCGAGGGTAGCGATGGGGATGGAAATGATGTGGAGGGAGATGGGGTCGATGCAGTCATGGAGGGAGTTGGGGTTTGTTGGAGCTGCTAGTTGTTCTTGCATGTTGCTACCAGGTCTCTTTTAGGTGCTTGGCTCTGCTGCTCGGGTCGCAGCTATTGCCCTTGGGTGTTCATTGTTTCTTTCTTTTCTACGGACTAGGATGAGATTGTGGAGCTTGATAGTGCGCCTTGTGTGGTGTTCCTTAGCGGCTCTTCTTGCTACCTGTGCTTGGTTGAGGGCAGTTTTCTGGCCCATGTCTTGTTTCTCTTTGGTGGCGTGGCCTTACCCGAGGCTTTTGTTGCCTTATCTTGTGATGATCAAGTGTTGGCGGCTATTAGAGGCCCTTATCCCTACTACACATGTGGCAATTCTGGTGTTCCCTCTTTTGGGTGCATAGTAGTGGATTCTTTGACTCCTCTTGTGGGGTTTTGTATTGTTAGGTTCCCTTTTTCTAGGTCCTAGATTGTTGAGGATAGTTTTTGGTGCCTTGGTGGTTTATTTGCGATGACTTGTTTTGTTTCTTGAAGATCTTTTGGAGCCATATTGGAAGGTTTTGATTTGGGTTGGTGGCAAGGGGTTTGTCTTTGCTTCCCATGTCTGGAGTTTTTCCTCTTTTTGCATTAATGAGGTGGAAGAGGGAGACTTTCCTCTTTCTAGGGGTAGGGCTTTATCTTGGGTAAACAAAGCAAGGATTCTAATGCTATTTGGAGAGCCACGGTGTTTCCTGGATACAAATCTTGCAGTTGTTTCCACTAGGCTGGCATTTTCTAAAGTGTGTTTCCTTTTGTTTCCCTTGGAGGTGCCTCTCTTCCCTAGTTTTGGTGATGTTGCCTCTTGTTCTTTTGTTGGCTTCTTGTTTTCCATGGTGGCTATGAGTAAATCTTGGCTGGAGGTTTCTCTCTATTTTTTTTTTGTGTACAGGTTTGAATGTTTAAAGGGTTGTTCTTTCTTATCCCCTACTTTTTTTGGCCAAGGACCTCCACTGTTTTGTTGCTAAAGTCTTCTATAGAGGTGATTCTTGACTAGTAGTAATGTTTTTTGCTGTCAGCTATTCATTTTCTCTCTTGTTAATCCTATGGAGGTAGATGCTTCTTCTATAGAGGTGGAGAAGGTGTGCAGGGGAGAGGCAGTTTGCTAGTGCTAGGGCTAGTATTATTTCCATCTTCATTCTTCTTCTTCTTTAGCTCATTCTATTGAGGTGAATTCCTCTTCTATTAAGGTGGAGAAGGGTTGCTTGGGAGAAGAGATGCATTGGTTTAAGAATGCCTCTCATATGGAAATGTGGAAGGGCTGCAAGGAAGATGCAGAGTGTAGATCTTGGGGGCTGATTGATGCTTTGAGTTGTTCGTCTTGTGGCTGTTTTATGGTGGGAACCTTCACTCATGGTTATGGGATCCACGCAAAACCCATGTTTCAAGTTAAGGGATCTTGTCAAAACCCTTATATGCTGGGTTTAAGGTCCCTACCAAAACCTTGTTGTAGTGGGTTGTTGGTCCCGTCAAAACCAAGGGATTCAAGATCCATGTAAAATCTTGGGTTGTTTGCTAGCCGATGGCTGGCTACTTCTCTGTTTTGTTGCTGGATGTTATTGATTCTATTCTTCAAGCAGCTTGACCATCTTAGCTTGGGTTTTGGGTCCCTTCAAAACTTGATAATTTTGGGTCCATTCAAAACCTGTTGTTAAATGGTTTTGAGTCCATTCAAAATTTGTTTATCCTCTAATATAAAACATTCAAACTCAACCTCATAATCAAGAATAATCAACAGTTAGGGTAACTCATTAAAACTATGATCAATCCAAATGCATGTTATCTTTCCTAAACCTCCATAATCAAAGTGAGAAACTTCAAATCTTTTGGTAGGGAAAGAAACAA
Organism: Sequoia sempervirens; assembly: GCA_007258455.2. NCBI lineage: Eukaryota > Viridiplantae > Streptophyta > Pinopsida > Cupressales > Cupressaceae > Sequoia > Sequoia sempervirens. Next base: position 11,121 of record VDFB02121361.1, read on the forward strand.
CCTGGTGTGATGCTTGTGTAGACTGAATGTCATGTTTTTCATCTTCCAATCGTGAAGAGTTGATATCAATGTTGTCAGGAGGTCTCAATTGATGGTTCAGTAGCCCTCTTGCTCTCGAAACTTGTATATCTCCATGAGGGATTAATGATGAATCTACAAGAGTATCCTTATGTGCAACAAAGTCCTCAGCAGGATGGTCATCAATAGGAATCACAGACTAATCTTTAAGCACCTTTTTGCTTGTAACTGTGTGGTCATGCTCATCAATGGTGGTTGTGGAATTACTGTTTTTAGCCTCTTCTAGATTCTCTTGCACTTCAGTATAAAAAACAATAGCTACCTCATCATTAACACATAAGGTATATGAATTTTCAATGCTCAATTCATCAATAGATAGAGGGAAAATAGAATTTGATATATGAGAGAACTCCCTCTCATTCATCATTTTTACAAGCCCAGAGTCGAGATCATAGCCATCAACAATATTAGTTTCTTCATTCAAATCTTCAGGTTGTTCCCAGAGACATTCATCAACAATTTTCTAAAGCTTCTTTATTGAAGACTCAATCTCCTCCAAGGTTGGCTCAATGCTTTTAGATTTAACAACTTGTTGAAATTCCTTCATTAAAAATTCATTTGATGTAGTTTTCTATTCATCTCCTATTTGATTTGGAAACTATATTTGTTCTTCCACCTCCTCAATTGTTGTCTAAAATTGAAAACATGTAAATTATGAGTGTTCCTCCTCATGTATTCTACACCAAGTTGGTAACAACAACTCCTCTAGGAAGATTCTGAAACTCAGGCTTGACCAATCCTTCATAATTCTGGCAACAAAATCTTCATATCAAGGTTGTGTTGGAGCTTCATCATGAACATAGGATGCTTGAATGATGGATTCTTTCTCTTGGGGCTCATCCTTAACCATACTTTCCATTTTAGAAACCTCATCAAGCTCTGTACGAACATTCTCCTTGATCTTTATAGGCGTCACTTTGCATAAATGTTCATTAGTTACCTCTATTTCCTTGGGTACTTTAGATTCTTCCTTCTAACATGCTACTTCATTTGTGGATGGATCAACACCTATTACACATTCTCTAGATCCAGAATTTGGTGGCTTCTCTATAGTAAATTCCTTAACTGACTATTGTTTCCATTCGAGATGTCTCCCAACTTTAATGATAATGTCCACACATGAACGACAAGTGAATTTTGAATGGGTTGCATTATGAACTTTGCACTATTTAGATGAGATGAAATCTTACAAACACTTACCACCATTGACATGTTCTTTAACCAACTCTATGAATGCATCAACTGTAACATCAAAAAACTCTAAATCTACAGAAGCTAATGGTTCAGGCACACCCCACATGAAAATATCCCTTTACAAATCCATCTGGATTCTTCCCACAAAGGTTAGACATTCCAACTCAATGTGCCTATAGGTGTTATGAATTCTACACTTGTTTGATAATGCATAGTGATGCAAACCCTTACTATTCCATAGATCTAATATCTTATTCAAAGACTCACAAAGTTGAGGAAAATTAATTTGAAGACTATTTGTATCATTGAAAACACAAGACTGTTTTTCCATCTTGACTCAGAATTTGTACTTTTAGATTTAAAGATCTATCATATCTCGTATTTTAACCATGAAGGCTCATTCAACTTCCAACAATGTCACTTTTATTTCCATTCCCTCCTAGCGCCAATCTATTGATGTGCATTAGGAGGAGAATGGCATGAAATGAATGAAGTAATATCTTTGTTTGG
>VDFB02121362.1:0-48547 GCA_007258455.2 Sequoia sempervirens
TATTTTTAGCAGTATGGCTTTGGCAGTATTCGGAATCACTTCAGAGTTTGTCAGCTTCAGACGGATCAGTCATCGGATGAGTAACGGGGAAGATATTAATATTTAATTATATTAATTAAATATTAATTATTGATGATTATAATATAAAGTTATAATATTAAATTATAACTTAAGTGATTCTTCTTGAGGGGTGCGCCCATCATCAGAGGGGGCCAAAATTGACATTTAAATTATATTAAAATATTTTGGCTGGAGACTATGGAAAATTAAAAGAATTAAAAAGTCAAATTTTTATTAAAACCCTATTATTGAGGAAATCGCACTTTTCAGCATATTAGAGGATTTGCCTTGGGTTTTGAGCCATTATGTGATTATTGATTTTGGAGAGACTGATCAAATTGATCTGAGCAAGAGACTTTAGGGTTTCAAGTTCGAATTCCTTGGGGAACGAGCCATCTCCACTGGAAGCAATTCAGAGGGTGTGAAATACCACTTGATTTATTGCAGCAGAGGTTTCTTCAGGCAGAGGAAATCACAGAGCTTTAGAGAATATCAAATCTTCAGAGTTTATTCAGTGTTTGCATTCAGAAAGTATCCATTCATCTAGGCGCACCATTTCCAGAGGCTTGGACATTGATTACAGAGGAGGCCGTACATTTTTGTTGCTGTTTTCTGACAGGCCGTACCTTGCAGCAGGCCGTACTTTCTGTCCTTGGGCCGTACTTTCATCTTCAAGTGAAACGCCTTTCTTCCAGACTTCCAGATTGCATTAATAAGGGCGCTGGGGTTCCAGAAGGCTTTGGAGACTACCAGACAGAATAGAAGAAGATCATTATTGCAGCCGTACAAAATCTGTACCTTCATCTGTTGCTGGTTTACCAGGTTTTTACAATAAAAATTATTATTTTATCATTGCATGTCAGTAGATCATTAATGTAACTGTCCCGGAAGAACAAATAATAGATTGGCATTTGTACTGGCATCAAAATCTCCTGTTATCAGAGTAGAAGTCTTTTATTTAAATTTATTATTATTTTTCAAGCAAAATCGTACCATTCATTTATTGCATCAAAAACTCAAAAATTGCAAAAAAACCAAAAACGTCAGAAAAAACTCAGAAAACTGTCAGATTCGGAGAATAGGGGAAACTAGGGTTTCTACATTTTCTCCTACGTAAGCACTACACGCGGATGTATGCGCAATACATCGGCATGTCACGAAAATCCATAATTCAAACGACCATTGGAGTGTTACTTTCTCGAGAATCTAACAATGTAACGCTCCCTATTGGCAGTCATGATTGGCAGAGGTGCCTGAGACTTTCTATTTTGAAAAAAAAAAGACTTCTCTTTAGCAAAGGGAGAGAAATTCATCAATTCATGCATACACATTTTACTTTGCCTTTGCAACTCTTGAAGCTCTTGAAAAGTTTGGAAAATACAACATCCTTCTTGCTCTTGCATGTTATCTTTTTCGTAGTGGGACTGTGAAAGGCAATTAAGTAGTAACTTAGGAATCCTTTTGGGAGTCTATGGCAACTTCCAGGTGGATCTTTTCTCAAATTGATAGCCTCTTTCTCACTATAGGTAATCTTTAGAGCTATCATTTTGAATATCATTGATATCATCATATTGCAGTTAATTTGTTCTCCTTTATCTGGCATTGCATTTTGTTTAGATAAATTTGTTATCCTCTATCGCTATTTTCTTTTATCAAAATCATATATAGCTGTCTGTGGAAGTCGAAAGACCATAATAGGGGTTCGACCGAGGCAAGCCCCTAAAAAAACCACCCCAACATTTTTGTTTTTTCTTTCTTTTGTGTAGGTTTATCAAAAAATTTGGATATAAGTTTTGCTACATTTTGGAACTATTGATTTTTCGATCATACGGGGCAATAGCGCGTCGCAAGAGCATCTGCGCCTGGCACTAGTGTCCGAGGCCGAGACTCTGTGCAAAGCACCGAATAACCTCTATCACCTGTACATTTTATGTTTGTTGCTATTAAGTTGAGATATTTTGTACAAAAGCAGATATCTTCACCAGTAGCTTACAATTGGAAGTTGTATTGGAATTGTATTAGTTAATTTCATTTCCGGTAGTAAAATCTTATTCAAAGGATAAATCAGATTGTCAAGAGAGCATCTGATTCATCAGAATGTAATAGAGAACTTGGTTTTCACATAAAGCATTTTTTTGTTGTAAGAACTAAATTTTCTCCCTTACAGGAGTAAATTGTTTAGTGTTTGGAATAATAGTTAAGGCAGTCATACCAACCAAAGGATGCTGCAACTTTTGCGTATGAGTAATATTTCAGTTTATACGAATATTAAGATTTTCTGGTAATTATTTCAGCATTGTTTCTACTAACAATAATCAATATTTTCATATCACTATATTATTTTACATTGTAAATTTTTGTGTGCTTTATGGCCAAAAATATTATAAGTTTGGAAGTTGATTCTTGCTTGAATGCCTGGATGGCTATGCTACCATGACACTAAAAGAATCATTTACTTTACAACATTATTATTTCTAACGATAATCTGTGAAGTTCTCCACTAGATTTAGTATTTGTATTTAATCTGGAAGACTTGCTGCCAAAAAGTATTACATTACTTCTAGATTTTTGTATCAGTTGTTATATTGAGCTGTGGGGTTTGCTGCAAACAAGCATTTTCTATAATAATCAATTTAACCCCTTTCACTAAGTGCTCTCACCTTGCCCACACTGAGAACTTGGTGATCAAAAGGTGTTAAGGTTGCATGCATTGCCCATTGTGAAATTGCAAAAGCAAAAGAAAAATCAGTTTGGGACATTACATTCTTTTATGGATCAATTTATATCCAATTTTATTGAAAATTGTAGAAAGCCCATTCTTCAACTATTCATCTACAAGTGTGGTGTTGTAGAGTGTTGATCATTTAGAGCCAACTCTCCTAGTTAGATTAAGCGATTGCTCTAGTTGGATTCAGCATTCTAAAAGTTTCCTATATAAACACCATATCAAACCCATGGGTAAGGCGCTAGAATAACTTTTGACTGTTACTACAAATAGTAGTGGACATGATCTCAACACCAATTGCAAAACTTGCCTCAAGATTCAATCAAAGCTTCTTCCATGTTAAAATCACCACCTAGAAGGAAGCGAATTTCCTGAATAAAAAGGTGTGACAACTCCACTAAAACTTTATCTCATTCTACTACCACGGTTGCAAGATTTTGCAACAATTAAACACAATTATCATCATGTGCAACCAAAACAGTAGGATCAACCCCAACTACTCCTTGGTTCAACAAACAATTAGTATCATACTGTCTCTAGATTCCTTAATCAAGCCACTCCTATAAAATGCCCATCCATTATGTGTTGTTAATGAGCCATCTAGCATCATTGGTGCCTAAGAAAGGAAGGCATTTAGAAACAAAAGGGGCAAAAATATACCTATAGAGCATAATATTGGTTTTGCATGCCACTCTTCTAAATACTTCCTTTGCCTTTCTAAGAAACCCCTTTTAGGCTCCCTAAATATTATTACTATCGGCATTATTGTTGTTTCTAATAGTATTATCATTTTGATTTGATACCATTCTATCAACCTACCCATTCACTTCATCCTCAGCATCATCAGCATCCTCCTTTGACAATGACCTTGCGCTCCCATTGTTGGATTAATTGTCATTGATGTCAAAGGACACTTCAGTGATGTGTAACCTTTAACGTGTACCAAACTTATGGCACCCTAATTGAGTTTCATTTGACACATGGGCCAACCCATATCTGGTGCAAATAAGGATTAAAGAGAAATGCAAAAATATTTGTTTTATGTTAGGTTGACCCCCCCTCTTTATCTGGAAATAAATTTATTTTGTTGGCTTTTAATTTGGTCCTTAAGAAGGACAACCCCTTGATGAGATGCGCCCTAGTTTGGGTGGCATTTGAATTAAAATAAAATTCCTTAACATGGCCGACCCTCCTTGTTTCAAGTGTCCACTTTGGGCAAGGAAAATTAAAAAATAAAAATAATTTATTCATAGTGCAGGAATATGTGAAGATTTTGCAGACTTGTGAGCATATTTGAAGATCATATTGCAGATCTGAGTGGAGATTTGCGAACAGAGGTTCAAGGCAGATTTTGTTGAAGTCCTTGAAGGGATCTACGGAAAATCCAACAACATTATACTTTGTATTTCGAAGGTTGGTGCCTTCCACTTTGCAAGATCAGGAGGTTGGAGCTCTCACTCAAAGAGATCGGTGTCTCTTGCTGAGTTGGTGCTCACTGGAGGGGATTGGTGTCTCGTGTGGGTTGGTGCCTACGAAGTTGTAAGAAGTTTCCTATAAAAGCAATATTTTTCCATGGTTTTCTCCCACAAGGGTTTCCATGTAAAATTGTGTGTGCATCATGTTTTCTCTATTGTTAGATCTTTGCTTCTATGGATACTTTGATTATTGTTTGATGATTGCTAAAGTTATAAATTGAAAAAGTTGGTCTTATACTAATTCACCCCCCCTCTCAGTATAAGTGTGTGTGTGTGTTTCTTCACCCCTCACCACCCATGATGGCAGCCCTCTCATTCCAATCATATTGGTTTGTTGTTATGGGTTCTAGCCAACCAAGCCACTCATCTACAAAATGCCATCTCTCTTGTTCATGTTCATATGCTATTCATACATACAACGTACCTGATCATTGTTCATCCATACTGTACACTTTCATCTACACTACACTATTATTGTTCATCCATACAATTTCTAATTCCATGTAGGTTTTTTATTTGTGCCTTTTTTGGTTTGAGCAGCAATTTGTCTCCTTGGACAACAATATGCAGTAAATCTCAGTCACTCTTTCAGCCAATTCTTCTCCTTCCAAATGGATTGGATTAATGTACCTTCTACTAGGGCTTCATCACTCTAATTTAGCATAAACTCTCCAAGGGCTTCCTTGCTTTGAAGCAATGTACCCTTCCTCAAGCTTCCTCACTTTGAATCAATATATCTTTCCTTGGGATTCCTCACTTTTATGCTAAATGTTAGAAGAATGAATTCACAGAATTTGAAAGAATTGGATGGCACACACTTCAATGTGTGTATGCTTGTGTTTATCAGTAATGGAGAAGCTACAAAGTAGTTGTAACTTACATGTAAGTTACCTTTGAAATATATCTATATGATATCATTACATCATTTAACATCAGTAGTCTATCACTATGTCTAACATTAAATTATATCTAGAAAGATAATTATACTGACAAAACTAAAACATCTCTATGAAACTTTAGCCTACATTAGGACATAAGAAACAATTTCTCAAGGCATGGATTGGAACATAAAAAATATAACCATGACAATAAAATACTAAAAACTGAGTACATCAGCAACCACAGCATAAGCTGCCTATTAACATTAAGCACAAGGATATGATGAAATAAATCTGCTACATTGAGGAAGCACTATAAAAATCTATGTCATATATACCACGCACCATAAAGTTTGCGGTAGCACCTAATTTGGAGGATTGTAATTCAAAGTTTTGATATTGTTGAGCTGTCATAAAATAAAAGAGAGGATATTAAGTCTTTAAATGACTAAACCAAAACAATTCTTAAGTACTCTTTAAAGTTTTGTACGGAAAAGAAAAACAATAAATAATATGAGAAGACAGAAATTAAACCTGAAGGAGTTTCTCCCCATTTCACATCTCTTATCAAATTGATAATTTTTTCCTGTAAAGTGGACACAGTTTGAAATGATTGAGAACATGATGATTAACCTAATCAACAAACCATACATATCATGCTGAAGGCAATAAAATTATATAAGAATAGACTCACCTTTTGTATAATATTATGCTCTATAATACTTTGCAATCGTGGAAGGATTGAAGAAGTTGGCACACTTCTAGGATCACTCAATGGTACAAAAGACGGAGCACTTGGAGTTGACTGAGAAAAGGCCTGTATATCTCCAGAAAAAGAAACTGAAAAACTTAGAGCCGGCCTACTCATTGAAAACATAATCAAGTGGACATTCCTATATAATTCCCATATTGAAACTTATAAGACAATCAACAATCATGTCTCATCAAAGACACACCCCTATTGCCACTGCACACAGATTAGAAATATATTACTACTTATGTACACCAAAGATGCACATACACAAGATCTTCTGGTTTGTAATCAATCCCAAGTCTCGAGAAAAATTATATATGAAAAACAAGTAAAAACTGTTTTATCTTTGTTAAACAAGAAATGCAATATGCATTGCTTGTCAGTTGTCACCCACATAATATAAACATTTATATTGGTAAACAAGGTCCTTGTAATATCTCTACATGCATTATGGAAGATTCCTTCAGCTGTCACTCACATAACATAAACATTTATTTTGGTGAACAAGGTCCTTGTAATATCTCTACATGCATTATGGATGATTCATTCAGATATAGGAATTGAGCTTATTGTAATGTCCTAAATGCAAAGAATTTGCAAAGATTAACATATGTGTGTCTGTATCTTCAGTGATGCTAAGTTCTTTGGCCGACTGACACAATATAGTTGGATTGTCTACCATTAACCTAATAGGGCTGTGACAATAGCAGCAAAGATCGTTTGGGGCAAAAATCGGCAAATCAAAAGTATAAAAATTTTTGAAAAAATCAGCAAAAATTCAGATTTTAAAAAAATATATTAATATATATAATATATTAAATTTTAATATATTATTCTATTAATATATTATAATTATATTTAATATTACTATAATAATTATATTGGGGCGGGGGGCCTAGCTTGATTGGCTAAAGCATCCTATTGCAAGCAAGAGGTCACAAGGTCTAGTCTCCCTCCCGTCCTCGTGGTACCAGAGGGCGTGTCGTGCCAGCGTCACCGGTCACGTGAAGAAAGTTTACCAAGTGCATTGCAATTTATAGGGGCAGCTACCCGATTCTTGCAGTAATATGTGTGTGTGTGTGTGTATTAATATAATTATATTATATTATATACATAATTATAATATATTAATATAATAATCATATAATAGTATATAAATATATTATTCTATTAATATATTATAATTATATTATATATATATTAATATATATTAGTATATTAATATAATAATATATATTATAATTATTATATAATATTATTATTATTATATAATTATATTATATTAATATAATAATACTTTAATATTATATATAATGTGCTGCTATGAACTTTAAAGTTTTAAACTATAAAAATAGTTTTTAAAGTTTTATTCAAATTAAAAAATAGGAACGAGGATGGCAAGGGACGACGGGACGTGTTTCTAGTACAAGGGTACTTTTGGGCCATTTTTTAGGGGACAACAAGGGACGGCTATTAAAAAAATAGGAATTTTTTTAAAAATATAGAGAAATTTCAAATATTCATATCATAACATTGATAAAGCATTCATCATAGACATTGTAGAAGATTACTATATAACATTAGACTTGAATTGAGATTTCACATGAGAATTGACAAACAAATTAACAAAATTCAAATGCTTTCATTATCAATGTGCATACATTATATAAGAATTCTAACAAATGGCCCAAAGGCTACAAGTTTCAACTATAAAATAACAAAAACATAGAAAATATATGGCTGTCCGTAACTAGCAAATGCAACTGGTAGGTTTATATCAAAATTGGAGCCCCAATTTCAATCATTGCCACTATAAGGGGTTGTGTCAGGCAATGGAACCCCAACCAATCCCTCATGTGTCTCCCCATCGATCTATATAGCATCTTCGGGATCAACATCCCAATGTAAGGCTGGAGTCTAACGATACTTAGGAGTCTATCAATCCTGTAGCTGTAAAGCACTGTGTACAACCACCAACTTCTTCGATCATCTAGAGGTAAGGTTGTTCCTCTTGAATGATTGGACAAAGGTCTATGTAGACCAATTCCTCTCTACAACAAAGGAACTAGAAACCTATGAAAGAAGACGAATGGCAAGTAACCTCAACTTCGATGCATCCTTGCTATACCATGCCCACCATCCAATAGGATCGTTCTGAGCTAATGTAGCTCTATTCGACCTCACCTCTAGTTTGTTGAAGGTTGGACCACAAAGATTCACAAATGCAAAGCCATTGTATGTGAAGTAAATCAGATTCCTCTTCAATATACATTTTCTTAAGGGCCTTCATGAAGCCTTCTTTCACCTCTTCATCATGAGATGGAGGGGCTCTTCCAGGTCTTGTTGCATACCATTTGGGATTGAGAGCATAGGCTTCCATGTGAAGTGAGGTGTTCATAGTGTTCTACCTTTGCGTCACAATGGGCCTAAGATGCTCCTCATAAAATCCCAAAGTAGGGTCCCTACTATGAATTGCTTGCTTGATCTACCCAAGCATACTATCAAAGGTCTCATAAATCTCTCCAAGGCTAGGAGAATCAGTATTAGCATATCTAATTACTTGCACAATAGGATCAATGAAGAAGCAAACATATCTACAAGTGCAAACAAGTTACAAAAATTAAAATCTTCAAAAAGACAAGAAATATTTTACAGGTTAAAATTTAAAAACATTAATAAATTTAAAATTATTAAATTAACATTTTAAAAATTAAATAATAAAATCGGCAACTTAAAATTTGCTTACCTCATTGTGGACCACCAATCATCATCAAGGATTGTTTGCTTCATAGTTCTTCCTTCTAGTGTGCTTGCCTCTTTCCATCCACCCCACTCTGTATTAACCACCATTAATTGTAAAGCCTCCTGGATCTCAAGCATCCTCTCTAACAAAATGAAGTAAATGGCATATCTAGTGTCCACAAGCTTGAGGAATTCCTTCCCCGAAAATGTCTCGAACAAAGCAAGTGAATTGTGATGGTTGCAAATGAACATCTGCACATCTCTAGCCTCTGACACCATTGCCTTCACCCAATCTATCTTCCCAATGTCCTTCAAGGTATTGTTCAATGCATGAACATAACATGGGGTCCAAAAAATGTGCTTATAAGTACCCTCTACCATCAATCCAGCTAACTTACACACACAGGTTGAATCAGTCACCACCTATGAAACATTAGAGGCTCCAACCTCTTTTATGGCATCTCTCAAAATGTGAAATTGGAAGTTTGCATCCTTTCTTTTCCTTGAACAATCAATAGCTCTAAGAAAATAAGAGCCACTTGTACATGTAATAATAATATTGATGAGTGTTTGATCTTTGATATCGGTCCACCCATCCATGATAATAGAGCAACCATCCCTTACCCATGTTTGTCTCATATACTCCATCAACACACTCACCTTGGAATTCTCTATCAAGAAGGGTGGTGCATAGCTTGTGTTCTCCAAGTGAAACAAATGAAGGACCAGCAGCTATCACATCTTTGAACATTTGTTTAAAATATGGTGAGCGTGCCACATGAAAAGGTGTGGCATGAGCATTAAAAAACTTAGCAACAAAGGAATCAGCCACATCTCATAAATGTGTGTTACACATATCAACAACAATAGATTTCTTCTTTCCTCTAATAAAAGTAGAATCCTCTCCCCTATGAAATCCAACATCCATGGTCCTTGTAGGCAATGACACACTATGCTGCAAACTCTCCAATGGAGTTCCTTGCTTTCTTGCCTCCCCCTCCATATGCAATCTAGTTGCCTCAATCTTCTCAATTGGAGCTATTTTTTCACAACCTTTCATCCCTTTACCACCTATCCACAAAATATGGCAATAGACGCTCGTATAGCTGCCTTTGTATTGCTTTTTGCACAAATGGCAAAGCCAATCTCTACTCCCCCCTAAATTATTTTCTTATCCTTATCAACTAGTGTTGCAAATTGTAAAAGAGGTTTCTTGGGGCTAAATGGTCCTTTTGCATAGATTTTGAGGACTTCAGAAGGACATTCAAAAGGTATTGAAGTTGCTCACCCAGCTACACTCCCACTCCCTGAAGAAACCCCAGTGGCTGCCATACTTTTATGAGTTCTACTTCTAGGTCTACTTCTTTGACTTTCATGCATTTGAACCTCAACCTCCTCACTATCATTACTAGTACTCTCACTGCCGCTCAAGATTTTTTTTGGTTAAGAATTGAAAAGAGAGTTGCAAGTTCATATAAAAGAAAAAATAAACTCACAATGCCTTTCCTATGTGGTGAAAAAATTGAAAAAAAGAAAAACAAATGTAAAATGAAGAACATACCTCTAATGGAGAAGATTTGATGCCCTAGTCTCCTCTTGCAACTGTTGTTCTCTCTTCAACTTGTTGCTCTTCACCTCAAGTTTGCTAAAGTAATAATAAGATTTTTTTTTTCTTTTTGATTGTTTTTATAAGTAAAATAGGTTTAGGTTGTGTTTAAAAGGATGGGGGGTTCCTATGGCCCACCCATCCGTTTTTTTCTTTAAAAATGTGTTTTTTTTGTAAAAAAGTTAACTTAAATATTCATGGGTCGTAGGGGATGGCTAGTCGTCCCCTACCTTTTTCATAAAGTTTTTGGGATGTCCCCCTTTTCTGGTAATGCTTAGGGACAAGGATAGGGACAGGGGTACCAAGGTAGGGGATGTGTCCCCGAGGAGCACCGATGCATTTTCTATTTTCAAAGAGATTTTTAGAAAATCTTATGCTCCAATGCAAATAAGAATCAATTTAAGAAAATCCTAAACTTTTTGACACATCTTATAGTTTTTTACTCTATTCCCCAACAAAGAAATTGGTATCCCAACAAGTTGACCATCTGAATAGGATATGACTATCAAAAGGGAGGGTGCCTCAAACTGGCACCTAAATTGTCCAACCTCCCCACACTTGCCAGAAAATACCTTCAAATTATTTAACCCACTTGCCTAATACCTAATCTTGTACATTGTGCGGTTTGATGCTCATATCTCATGAAATCTATCAACTATTACATGGGAAGTATTTATTGACTCAACTTCCACAACTTGCATACTCAATTCTCCAATTTTTCTAGCCAATAATGACTAGACACAAAATTTCAAACTCCAACCCTCTTATTCAATCTAGCATAGTTTTACAAGACTCGGACTTGGCTCAAACTAGGCAAGCTCATTTTTGACCCAAGCTCAAACTTGACACTCAAGCTCAGCCAAGACTCGGTAATTGAAAAAGTTATGAAATACAAATATTTATAAGGATTTAAAACTTTTATCATGCACCCTTCAATAAATAAACTTTAAAGACACAATAAACTAATCAAATAGAAGCTATTTTGATCACATACACAAGTATACATCAATCACAAGTATAAAAGTGGATTTTAACTAAGGAAACAACATTTTTAAATATATAAATATTGTCAAGTGTTTTAAGTGTACAAAACTCATGGATTATGATATCCATAGCATCAAAAAAACAACCCAATATGGAGTCATGAACTATGGTAGAAAGGAGCTTGTACCCCTTATCCCAACATTACTAGCTCTATGTGGAATCATGTGATTGTATCTTAGACAAGTCTGCATATGCTGCTACAGCCTTAGGAGCATTAATTAGGATAGGGTCTGACTTAGCAAACTAGATGTACAAATGTAATTTCATTACTAAGAATTTAATTGGGAAATTTTTGAAAGAATAAAAAATGTTGCTCTTCCATCCAACATAGCCCAAAAAGATTTTCATTTAAAAAAAAAAAAAAACTAGAACAGGTATCTAAGGCGATGTCCCTAATGGGTATCTAGGGCAATGCCCCCTATGGGGATCTAGGAAAACACCCCTTATGGGGATCTAGGGTAATGCCCCCAATGGAGTTGACAAACCACCACTTTTCATAATTTTATCACTTTTAACCATCTTCCAAAATTCCTCCAAACCCTTCACTTTCATGCTTTTACGTTTAACTATTTTCCATTTTTTTATGCATTCTTTTCCTAATTTTCATAGACCTAGTTGAGTCTATCCATCGAGACTTGCCAATTCTAGTGAGTCTAACCAAACTTGCAAGGTACCCAAGTCAAGAGTCCCCAGGCATTCATTCAGTGTGCTCGGCTTAGGACTTGTGAAGTCTAGGAAAGTCCCGACAAATCTTGTAACTATGAGTAGTAGTCAACTTATAAGGTTGCTTGATACTAGTGAAAGTCCTGGACATAATTCCAAGGGGTATGAATAAAGGTTTGGACCTTATTTACAGTTTATGGGAAAGGGGTGAAGAAGTTTGTGTCATGTCCCCAATTTCTGTCCAGATAATATTTAATTAATTTAATTAATTAAATGTTATTTTGTCCTAAGTTAATAATTGGGGCATTAATTATTTATTTATTAAAGTGACTCAATTGAAAATAATAAATATTATAAAAAGTCACTTTATTAAATTAAATGGAATCTTCTAGAAGTTGAGGCTAACCCTTTAAAAGGGGATGAGAGCAGATCATTTGGGCATCAATTGGAAAATTATCTTTTGGAAATTTGATTATCGAGGATTCGGAGAGCTTGGCTTTATGGAAACTTGAGGACGAAAACCCTCTAGTATGTGGATTTGAACAAAAACCCAAACCCATTTGCAAGTGAATTCACTGAAGGATTCACATAGAGCTTCATTGTCTAGATTGAACGTTCAGGAAATTTGCAAAGTCTTCTGTGAAAGCAAATTTCAGATATTTGGTGAGGTTACAAGTTGAGCATTTGCAGAGTTTCCAAGTCAAATAAGGTATTTTGATTTGTATGTGTTAGTTTTAGGATCAGATTTAACAGAAAGCAGAGAATGCAACACATGAACAATAAACACAGCAGTTTACCCTGGGAAAACACTCCTACTCAAGGAGAAAAACCCAGAAAAATATATCTCTCATATATTAGAATAAAAGTGCAGAAATTTGCTTACAAGCCTGGCCTTACTCAAGGCTGAATTAATACAATGAATAATAGCATCACTCCTTGATGCAAAGATACAAGTGAAACTGATCTGCTGCTAAGTGCGAACTCCTTCTTGAAAGAATGCCAATTGAATATGAGAATGACTTGATGATATGATTGAATGGACTCCACCTTGTATATATACAAAACAAGGTGACTCTTCACTTAGGTCGGCCTCCTTTTAAGAAATATAAAATATAAAATATAATTTGTAATTAAGGCTGACTTGCCTTATTAATTATTTATTATTTAAATTTTGAGAGAAAGATATCTCCCGCCGCTATAACATCAACAGTATGCAATAGTAAAATGTTAATGTGCAGTTTCTCTATGCTCCTGTCGCCATCTTTATTAAACTGCTAGAATGAAACAAATATACTTATTTAGTCAACCAATTGATAACTACATGGGATATTGCTGAAGGAGTCATGTTTGTATGAGTTGGGTTGTATTGGTCGTGGGTTTCAAGGCCACATATAGGAATCACCCTATGTTGCTGCTTCTGTGTTGGAAATTATATTTTATGCAGGGCATATGATATATTGATCCGGAACCATATATAACAGGAGTGAATCGCGGCTTCAAAGACAGTGCCAATGTATTGATGCTAGAGGTAGTATTTCCACCACCAAGTTATTCACACCTCCGCTAGACATACAAATAGGAGACATAAAGGAGTTTGAAACCGAAAACAGAAAAAGCCACGAATATATAATTAAAGGACTTAGGAAGGTCGTGGGAGGTCATAAGGAGGCAATGAGGTGCCGCTCTCCAAGGTAAACGCCATCTCTAGTAACCGCAGCATTATTAATCATCACCATACATTGTAAAGAGAATAGAATGTCCTAAGTTCACCGCAAAGGTTATGATGAATATCAATTAGTCACGATTGCAAAAGGATATCACATCAGTTGCTAGTGCCTATGTCATCTAATCTATTGGAACTGTTTTGAATGCCAGTAATATAAGGTGGTGCTGCTATTATTTGAAATTTTACCACGTTGTTAATAAGATATCGGTGCATTCCAGAAAATTATACCAATTGGGACCACCTTTACTACCAGACCTATTTCTCTATATTGAATGGCCGTAGGCCAAATTCAAATGTGCTCGGGTGCATATCGGTGGACTACTATTAAATATTGAAGTGGACAATTGATGCAGACTGTCGATTGTATTTCTGGAAGTTGAAGAATAAATACTAGCAAGCTGGAACTTTCTGTGTATGTAACTTGAACTATTACTCATTGGTGCTCACTGATATATTGATTAATCAGAATGAATGCAGTTTATGCAATGTACTAGAATACTATCAACTTCTGCAATTTTAAATTTTTTTGACAAACTATGTGTATCCATCGATGAGCTATACTTTATGATCTGAGTAATTAGTTCAAGTAAAACCAAAACCGAAATTCATTGAAAGTGAATTTATGTAAACTGTTTGTAAAAATGTCTGTCAAGAAAAAGGGGTGATATTGTAAACATTTTGCATCAACCTAGCCTGGAATCTTACACTTTGGCATTAATGGGGTGGCAGAAATCATCATTGTCCCTCTAGTTGTGGTTGGAAAGCAGTTCCAGCATGATTTATAAATAAATAAATAAAACAGAGTCGTGGCAACTGAGATACTAAGAACCAAAGTGACAAATAAAATCAGAAAGTTTGAGCTTTCGTTACTGCTTTCAAACAACATATTCCATTTGGTAGCAATCTTCTAATAACTGTTGGAAGATGAATCATTTCACCTTCCATTCATTTCCTTCTGTACATTGTTGTATAATGTATGTATTGCCTGGTTGGGAAATAAAACAGACGATCATTCACTTTTTCCAAGCGAATGTTTATCTGTAGAATTATCAGATTAGAAAAGCATTTGTTTAAATTCTATGACTTTCATTTTTCTATGGATAAAAGTTATTTCTCCTTTATTGTAAGTTGCTTCCAAATATAACAGATCTGAATTCTAGCAATTTGGATTATTGTCCATCAGATCTATAGCCATCAATTCCTCTTCTATTACATTCCGACTCACCATCCATCATGTTCACTTTATGCCAGACATAGCTTCCAAGCTATACCACTCCTCATGTTTTAAAATTAGGAACTACCCTAGCACCTTTCTAAATAATTATAGAATGTATAAGCCATTTCATTCAAATAAAATATCATATTTGAACAATGATAAAGACAACTTATATCTAAATGGTGTTATAAATCAGCTGCAAATTAACTCATCTGATAAAATTTATGAAATTGACAATAGAAACCCCAATACAGTGACAAAACACACCTCCAGATCTACATCTTCTGTTGTAACTTTGAAGCGCCCCTTTTGCTGTACAGGTGGCCCCATTGACTTATCTTTTGGATGATACAAAAGCATCTCATGTCAAATAATATGCAGAGCTTGAGAGAAAATACAAATAGGAATCTTGGATAGGAAGATGCTAATAGTAATGAAAGATGAGAGGAAATACCTAATGGCTTTACAGAGTCATAAGAACCATCAATATTTGTTGCACTGCGGGCCATTAATGGCCCACTAAAATTTCTCTGTTGGAGTTGTCTTTGGAGTTTCTCCCTGACAAATTTCCAGAGGTATGTTATCAACAAGAAGACTGATTGAGTCAAAGAAGACATAGTCAAAAACTATACATGAAAAAGCTTATTCAGCAAGCTTCAATAACAAGCTTCATTACATTCTTGAACATGTTTGTAGAAATATAGATTCAAGTGTCAACAATTTTTAAACTTAGATTGAAAAAAAGATACCAACCAACATATAAACCTTAGGATGCTTTATCTACATCCCATTTTTTGACCATCATACAGACTCAATAACAATGGCCCAAAAAGCTTTAGAGTGGCCTATTTCTATGTTCTATCTGCATTCAAGGGCTCATTGTTGAAACATGGCCTAACAAAGAAATTCAAGAAAAGAAAAGTTGATTTTCCATTGGATGTCAAAAGCATTAGATGATCTATGAGAGAAAACTTTAGTCATGAACTATTTGGATAACAAATATTTGTGAGATTAAACGTTGAAGCAACCTTTAACATGATTGGATTTTTTTTTGGTTGAGACTCCAACCTGAGGTCTTCCCAAGAGCTGCTTGAATGCTGTAATTTGACTCCAGAGTTATAATGTGTCATAAGCCATTGACACTCTTCAAAATTGACGTTATCATGCATTGGGTGTGGCAGTTTTCCAAGGTTCACTGAACATTCTGTTAGCCTTTTAATTTGCATCTTTAGGTGCAACAAAAAACGGAATAGATGTGTGATAAACTGCTTTTCAAATTAGAAGGATAAGCTCCCTATAAATTAAAAATCTAAGCTAAAATTAGATAATATATACTTGCAATTTACAATCTTTACAATGATTTTTGGGGTGGTTCACATTCATGTTGAATAAACATTAATCATGTATCTTTTTGGTTTTGATAAGTGTAAAAGACTAAATGCTCTTTCAACACAAGGCCAAGGATTTTATACCTTTTTTACTTGACTAGTGTAAAAGACTAAAATGTTCTTTCAACAAACGGTTAAAATCATTGACCTTTTTATAGGCATACACATCTCTATTCCGTCATGCACATCTATGTTTGCTATGCATGCCAGTGAATGGCCATGAACTTTTTCTATGTTTTTTAGTTGATATAATCTAACAATAGCTGACTCTGAACTATAAATAGTTAATGCTAAAATTAGAAAAACTATAAATATTCTATTTAAAATTAGCTTTGTTCTAGAATATGCTCCCCTATTTGAAAATGATGAAAACTAAAAACAGTGAGGCACTATTTTTAGCATGATAAAAATAGATTTTTTAGAAGTGCAGCTCTAGATGATTCTAATTTAACAATGTTTTCCTCCATTCCGACGAAGTTTACCAAAACCCTTTGATAAAGCTTTCTAAAAATTCACTTTTCTGCTTTCAAAATGGAACACTCGCCATTGCCTTTGTTAATCTTTACACCAATCCATGAATTAAAACTCATGTTTCTAAATCCTTTGCCTTGATGATAATGTTGATTTACCCCTTTGACTGATGTAGAAACTCTATTGATGATAAGATTGTTGTTTAGTACTAATGTGTGTCATGTTACTACTATTGAAAGAATCAAGTAAACACTTTATTTAAAGGGCAACTCTACTTCAAAATCAGGCTCTACCTTCTCATAGAATAGCTACTATATGCTTTTTCAAAAAAAGACAAAAGCCAATATTGGTGCTGCCTTCCTGTTTATGGAATTTTATGTTTTTTTTAAAAGTAACTCTTATGACAATCATTGATTTTGTTTTGAGGATGAACATTTTTCAAGCGGCACAATTTTATTTGCAATAACAAAGATTGGTAATATTGAAGTTGAGTGACCACCTTTCTCCCATACATGAACCCAACGCGCACCTAATAAAGACTGTTAAACCTTAGTTTTAAATTTCCAAAACAAATCCTTATACAAGCACACAACTCTGCACTAGGCATATATGTTTACCTTTTTTAATCTCTAAATCAACTCTTTTATAGGCACACATATAATAACCACCCTAGATTTAATTTTTTTGAAAATTATTGTTAACTGGAAATGAGATGTAATTAGCTTCCTTCACACTTTTGATCACCCAATTCCTGATAAGGGCACAGTGAGAGCATAATGTGTTCAAGATTACAAATTCACTGAAATATAGCAACTGTCATGTCCCCCTAATTTATGTAATTCTAGATATTATAAATTATAAATATTGACATACAATTAATGATAATACTTGACCAAAATACGAATAAAGCACATACACATGAATTACTAATTTAATATTCTCAATTTAAAATATATAATATCACTATATGAATATATTAATTAAAATATAATATATTTATTATTATATTTATAAATAACGAATACAAGTATAAATGCTAATTCAAATACTATTATAAATAATATGAAGGTAATGAGAATAGTTATCGAAATTCAAATAGCAAACTAAACAAGCAAATAATTAAAAAATATATTCAATAAAGTGATCTTATAAGATATGAATATAATCTTAATCCATCCTTAGATCGATGCCTTCTAAAATCCTAATTAGAATAGGTGAAGAGTCACAAACAAACCAGATGCAGCAACCGCCATTCGTCAAGCAACCACTTGCAAGGGACGCGTTTTTTAGGAAGGGGCAAACAATACCTAGTGACGGAGAAGTTATAAAAGGAGAATCTGCCTGCAAGCCGGGGGTTAGAAGAGATAGAGCACGGAAGAAGCATCATCGCTGGAAAAGAGTATCCTGCAAACTGTTGGTATTCAATGACATGGGTTTGATGTTGATCGATATTTTGTCTCTAAACAATATCCACAGGCATTGCAATCATTCGCATGAGTCACCAATGGAGAAAGCCGCGGCATTCATAGACTTCACATTTTATAGTCAATGATATACTCTAGAATATGCATAGACCGGTTGAGAAATGGAGGCATGCGTGGTCTCATTCTAGAAACTCAGAGGGGCTGTAGACTACTATACGAGGTGTAGTCTTGGGTTGTATAAACCTAGTTTGCAGATAGCGAAGAAACAGATAGGCATACAAACAGCTTAACGCCGTATCGACGCCGGCTTTTTAATGTCCCCTTCTCATCTAATCTGTTCACACTCATTCACCTATTCAAAGCCCAGAGGCATGTATGAGGTAAAATTAGGGTTTCCAGTTCTGTGATTCCTTGGCATTTTCTGAGAGTTTACTATTTATAGTAAATTCTATTTTAAGCAGTATGGAGTTTGTCAGCTGTCAGTACTTCATTTCCAGTTGGAGCTTTCATTTGCAGTTCATGTTTGACCACTTAAGGCATTTTTATGTTGAATAAAGGCATCAAGGTTATATTTTGCAGTTGACCCCTTGGCCTAGCAAGACAACTTAAGTTGTGTTTAAAAGGGGGACTTGGAAGGGGTATATTCTCATAAAAGTGATTTAATTTTTTATTAAGATTAATGCCTTGAGAAATAAAGTGGACGCCTTTTTGAGGGAGATAATATTTTAAATTAAAGATATTAATATTGCCTTGTAAAGTGGACGCATTTTTGAGAAGCTGAATAGTTTTGTGGAATTTTGAAGAGTCTCTGTGACTATTGGCATCTTTTCTTGAGGAGTTGAAGAGTCTTCTACTCTTCTATAAAAATGAAGGCTTTATTTCAGTTTTGGCATCCATTCATGTTATTGCACTGTTATGCTTTCGGAATGACAAATGAATTCTTGCTTCGAGGAAGCTACCTCCTAGCCAATTATCCAATTTCATGTTTGAAATACAACATCTAGTTGGAATTTGCTGCTTCTCATCCAGACTAGCAGATTGAGCTCAATTGTGAAGAAATTTTGAAGATTCATCAATTTTGGTCTTGCTGTTTCATCTACAGCTGAAGGTGATTTCATGTTATATCTTAATTTCCAGTTTGAATTTAGTTTTGGGTATTTTACCTTTCAGTTTGCTGTTCAAGGGCGCCCCTTTCCACCAATTCTTGGATTTTATTGATGAGAATCTGATTTTTAAGAAGAAATCGCCCCTTCAAGGAGGGCCGTACTTTTCTAGAGGAGCTTTGGAATTCGTGCAAAATTAATAGGGGTTCTTTGGAGCTGTTTCTTCATTCCAGTTTGGTCGCCTACCTTCTAGCAATCAGCTGCACTTGGTTTCATTCGATTTGGAGGTAATTTGACCAAGTTATGAGCATTTCATGATTTTCTCTGTAGCTGGTTTGAATTTCCAGAATTCTGATTTTTATATCAGATTGTTACAGTTTCCAGTTTTTGGTCTTATACTTCAGTTTTGGAGTGATATATGATTGTAAAAGTTCATACTTCTTTTTCTAAGGTTCACTCTCTATCTTTGTAAATTGTAATCTGCAGAGTTTAATTTGTAAAGGTTGAGATTAAGCATTACTAATCCAACCATTTTCAGTTCTGCAATTACTTATTGTTTTGTCATTAAATTACCCCTGGATGGTTTACCGCCAGTGTGGATAATCTGATTTGTAACACTCTTGTACCCACTTTCATAGTGGAGAATCCCCACAGCTCTGTGGATGCCCGCCGCAGCGGATGAATTGTTTTAATTGTAATCTTTTCCCCCCACTGTTTGGTGGTAGTGAGGAAATGCTCTTCATGGCTGGTTATCCGCCTATCAGTTTCTAGTTTTCAATTCAACACTCCGTCATATGTTAGCACCTCGCCCTCAGTGGGATCTTGAGTGCACATTCTTGACGTTGAGTAGTTTTCTTTCAAGTATTTTCATTTAGCTCCTCCGCCATATGACAACACCTATCCCTCATTGGGATTGAGTGTGCATTCTTGGTGTGAGTTCATTTCAAGTTCAGTTTTCTATTTGGAGCTAACGCTAACCGAGTTGATTAAGTGCTGTTATGTGTGTAATTCATCAAAAAATTGGTTAGCATATTTCAGTGGTATCAGAGCAGAAGACCCTGCCATCCTGTGGCAATTTGCAGTTGGTTATCTGATGAGTGAAAGAGATACTAGGCCATACACCAGAAGTCAGGCTAGAAATCAGCATCAGTTTCCGCCCGTTCCAGAGGCAGAGACCTTCTCAGGAGTCCTAAGAGATCTTGGTAAAACAGTGGAAGGTTCAGATAAGTCAGTGGAAGTAGTTGAACAGACAGTTGAAATAATGTCAGACACTGTAAGGAGAGATAATGAAGAGAGGGACAGAGTTGAGAAGAAGTTTGATGGGATGATAGACATGATGTCCCGATTATTGTCCAAGTTGGACCAGCAAGCAGCTCAGAATATCATTCAGCCCCAAAATAACTCAACTGGAGAAAGCAGTGGAGTTAATGGGAATAACAATAGTGGCAGTCCTGAGGTGAATACAAGAGATAGAATTGTGGGTCAGCATGCTGCAATTCCTAGTGGGTCATCCTCTAGACCCCTTTTTCCCGTCTTCACACCAAGGGAAGAGCAACAACCAGTTGAAGCTGCTCCAAACTTTGCTGATGATGCACGTCAAGCTTACATGGAGTACGTTTCTTTACCTCTTGATTTGAGAGGTACTTGGACCTTTGACCAATTCATGAATCAAAGGAGCCGAAGAAATGGAGGAAGGACTGAACAACGTCCTATGGCACCTAGAAATGACTTCTACCAAGCATTGGGAAAGATTACTATGGAACATTTTGATGGTAGTAATAAGTGTACAGCCAGATCATGGGTACAGAAGTTAGATAACTACCTCTCTCTCAGACCCATGCCGGAAGAAGATGCTATCAAATTTGCTACTTTGCATTTAGATGGGATAGCTCATGAATGGTGGACTCATGGTTTGGTCACTCTTGGCCATAACCTCATTCGCATTACATGGAGAGTTTATGTGATGAGCCCTGCTGGCTCTCAACTCAAACCCCCAATTTTTCTTAAGTCTTTTAGTGTTATTTAGTTTTTTAGAGAAAGTTTGATAGACAGAAGAGAAGGGGCGCACAGCATAAATGCTCATAAAATGTAAATTTGCACTATTTTCTTCAGAATGAAAGTGTAGATTGCATTATTTAACTGTGACAAATAGATTGCAAATGATAAACATACCAGAATATCTCCAGATTATTTAATTAAAGAAATTAGCCAGTTTGACAGCCGGAAATGATGAAATCAAGCAAATAAGCACGCCCAAGCTCCAGATCTGACTTCTCCCACTCCAAAATGAGATACAATGCCCTGGTAGAGGTAGACGCCAAGATAGAAGCACAAAAAGGAGCAAAGAGGAAGGCGTTTCAATTACTTCCTTCACACGCCTTTCCAGAATGCACAAATCCCAAGGTAAGCCGTACGGCCAAGGAAAGAATAGGTAGTATCCCTGCTGGAAGCCTCTGAATCTGAAGAAGGATGCGCCACAAGGAAGAAACCCTCTCTTATTGCAAACAACATGAAATCTCAATATATGTTCTCTGTCTGAATCTGTAGAACCTCTGAATGAAGCTCTCAACTGCACTGATTCGATTGATCTTTCACAATCTCAAGAGTGCTCAACACTGAAGAGGTGTCGTTCTTCAATGGAAGATTGTTCAAACCCTGATCACAGGAGAATGCACAGGAAATAGCACAAGGCAAAGTCGAAATTGTCAAAAGGTGAGTTTCTCATTGCCAGAAATGCCCTTTTATGCAAAGGCATGAATCCCAAGAAAGATACGCCACTTTTGGATATTAAAATCTTTTAAATAATATTTAATTCATTTCAATAGTATATGAATTAAATACTTGGGCGCACTTTATCCATTTAAGTGATTTAAAATATTAAATCACTTTTAGAGAATATTTATGATTCTTAAAAATATAAAGTCAATGTGACTTTTATAATTAAATATTAAATCAATTAATATTTAAATCACTTAAAACCTATAACTCACTCAAAACACCACATAATCCTCGCGTGTCACAAAGTTGTCGCTCTCGCGACCGCTAACGCCGGAACTAACCATCGCTCAAAACTAGAACGCTCAAACTTCCTTAGTACCACTGACCCTCTAACCAATCCAGCTAGCCCACAAGGGTCCAATAAAGGGCTAACACACTGTTCCCGAGAACTATCTAGAGAGGGGACATCACAGTCCGCCCTCCCCGAATTTGCTTGTCCACAAGCAAACTCAAAGCCGGATGCTGAAGAATACTGTCACTCTCCCAAGTAGCATCCTCTGCCGGTAGATCCCTCCACTTTACCAAGTATTCCCTGATAACCCGCCTCCGAAGATGACGCTCCTCTGGAATCCAGAATGGCCTCAGGTATCAAAATCAATTTCCCCTCATCATCCAAGGGTGGCAAATCAATAGAAGGAATCACATGTTGTCCCAACGCCTTTTTGAGGCACGACACATGGAACACGTTGTGAACCTTACTGTCCACCCGAAGATCTAACTCATAAGCCACTTCACCGACACGTCTGACAACTCTGAAAGGTCCATAGTATCGCGGCTTAAGTTTCTCAAAGCCCTTCTTACGAAGGGTGGACTGCCTATAAGGCTGAAGCATCAAGTACACCAAATCATCGATCTCGAAAGACCGCTCTACTCGTCTCTGATCAGCATATTGCTTCTGCTGATTTTGGGCTTTCTGTATATTCTCTCTAAGTGCTCTCATAATATCCTGGTTCTCCTGTAATAAATCACCAGCACTGGGAACTCTACTATCACTCAGCAATAAGTCTAGAAAGCTCGGAGCATCATATCCATATAATGCTCGGTAAGGTGTCATCTGGATGCTCATGTGATGGGTGGTATTGTAGCAATACTCACAAAGGTATAACCACCTCACCCATGCCTTCTGCTGCCCTGAACTGTAATTTCGCAAGTACCCTTCCACCCATTTGTTGACTATCCTTTGCCATCCGTCTGGGGTGTAGTGGTACTGAGTGAGTCATCTCGCGAAAGTTTGAATAACTCCCAGCCGTTTACTCATAAACCTCGCTTGTCCCCGCTATCGACTATACTCCGAGGCAAACTGCAGCCTCAATACCTCTCGGAAGAACAAATCTGCCACTGGGTAGCCGTGTGTGTAGTAGTGATTGCGAAGAAGTGTGCATATTTCGTCAATCGATCTACCACCACGAAAATGCTGTCCTTCCCTTGAGCTTTTGGCAAGCCCGTGATGAAGTCCATGGACAAACAATCCCACTTCCTCTCAGGAATAGGAAGCGGCTGGAGTAAACCTGCAGGGTATGTATGCTCTTGCTTGTTCTGCTGACAAACAAGACATTCCCTGACATACTGGAGAACATAAGACTTGAGACCCTTCCAAGAGAATCTCTCCCATACCTGCCTGTAGGTCTTAAAGTAACCGGATGTCCTGCCATGGGTGAATCATGGAATGACCTCAATACTCTGTCCCTCATCTCAGAACTGTGGACTAGTAAAATCCTCCCTTTGTAAATGATAAGATCATCTACAAGTGAATACCTGTCATCCTGTACTGTTCCATCTACTATGCTAGAAGCCCATGGGTCCTTAGCATACTCTGCTACTATCAGATGTCTCCAGTCCTCTGAAACCAGTGTAATAGAGCTCAAGTGAGGACGGCGAGATAAAGCATCAGCAACCACATTCTGAGTGCCCTTGACATAGGAGATGTCAAAATCGTAGGACTGAAGCTTGCTGACCCATTTCTGTTGCCTTTCGTTCAGATCTCGCTGCCCAAGAAAATGTTTCAACTATTATGATCGGTTTTAACAGTGAATTTGCTACCAATCAAGTACTGCCTGAATTTGGCCATGGCATGCATGATGGCCAACATTTCCTTATCATAGATATTGTAGCTCCGTTCAGGACCTCTTAGCTTCCGGCTCTCGAAAGCTATAGGGTGTCGATCCTGCATGATAACTGCACCAATACCCTCACCACTGGCATCGCAATGTAACTCGAAAGGTTTGGTGAAGTCCGGTAGAGCCAAAACTGGACATGTGGTCATGAGAAGTTTGAACTTCTCAAAGCACACCTGTGCTAGTGGTGTCCACACAAAAGCACCTTTCTTAGTCAAATCAGTTAGTGGCGCAGCATGCCGCGAGAATCCACTAACGAACCGACGATAGAAAGCACACAATCCTACAAAACCCCTGAGCTGTGTCAATGTCTCAGGTGTAGGCCAATCGATGATGGCTCGAACTTTCTCTGGATCCATGCTGACTCCTGCACCGCTGATGATGTGTCCCAAATATAAAAGCTTTGCCATGCCTAAAGCACACTTAGACTCCTTGGCGTACAAGGACTCCCTGTCAAGTATACTTAGTACCTCATCCAAGTGAACCATGTGTTCCTCCCATGATTTGCTATAAACCAGGATGTCGTCGAAGAACACCAATACAAATTTCCTCAAGTGAGGATGGAAAACCCTGTTCATAGTAGACTGAAATGTGGCTGGAGCATTGGTTAAACCGAATGGCATAACCAAGAAATCATAGTGTCCACAGTGACATCTGAACGCAGTTTTCTCTATGTCCTCCTCTCGGACTCTGATCTGATGATAACCTGTTCTCAAATCAATCTTTGAGAAGTAGCAAGCTCCATGAAGCTCGTCTATCAACTCATCTATCCGTGGGATAGGATACCTGTTCTTTATAGTCTTCCTGTTGAGCATTCTGTAGTCAATACACATTCTGAGTGTACCATCCTTTTTCTTCACCAAAACAACTGATGAAGCAAAGGGTGACTTACTCGGCCTAATGTGCCCCATAGCTAAAAGCTCCTTAATAGTTTTCTCAATCTCATCTTTCAAACGCTTGGGGTGCCGGTAAGGAGTAATCATAATCGGTTTCGTGCCCTCATCCAGCTCTATAATATGCTCAATACCTCTATCAGGAGGTCTGCCTGGTGGAATTGCACTGAAAACCTTTGCATGTTTGATTCGAAGTTCCTGCACATCTGGATGGTAAGAAGAAGCTTGCTGCTCCAACTGTGAAGGCATTAGCTTGCACTCAGCAGCCCACTCTACCATATCGTGACGAATCAAACGTTCCATTCTTCGAAGTGAAATCTCTCTAAGGTTGCTGTCCTTGATGGCTTTTAGAATATGATTTGTGCCATCTATGCTGAATTTCATCTCCATGTCACGCAAATTAAGCGTGAATTCTCCTATTGCATGAAGCCACTTCATGCCAAGAACTATATCCGTTCCTCCCATGTTCACAACATAAAAATCTGCCTTAAACTCAAAATTGTTGAGTTTCAAAGGCAAGTCAGGTATCATCCTCTCGCAGTTGAGAGTGTATCCATCTGCAACCTTCACACGTATGCCTTCAAACTACTGAGTTTGAATTCCCCGTTTCTCCACTAACCGTGAATCGATGAAGTTGTGGGTTGCACCTGTATCTAGAAGAGATATGACCCTTTGACCAGCTAGGATCCCACGGAGTCTGAAAGATCCCTCTCTCTGCATGCTGGACATATGAGCCTCCTTTAATTTTGTTTCTACTACAATTTCTGCCTCATTTTCTGACTCTTCTCCATCTGTATCATAGATTGGAGCTTGCTGATCAGAAAAATCAGTCAACGCTTCTCCCTCATAAAACCACTCCATGTGCCTGTTTTGCCCTTTAGGTTTGAGGGGGCAGTCATGATTAAAGTCATACGGACCCTTGCAGTAAAAACAAAGTTTTCTTCTTCGTAAATCGTTCATTGTTTCTCGATCTAAAGGGGCTGCAAATTTCTTCTTTTGATCTGCATTATCAGCCTTCTTTGGATCTGATTTATTCTCTGTGTAGGAGGTAGTAGGTTTCGAGCCAAATGGCTTACGAGGTGTAGATAGCTCCATGCTGCGAGCTTTCCTCATGGCCTCCTGTAAAGTAGGTGGATCAAATGCTTTTATCCAACCTTTCATGGGCTCGAAAAGACCCTCAATGAACAATATGATCAGCCTTCTCTCTGAGATTCCTGTCACCATCACAGATAGTCTTTGGAACTCTCCAATGTACGATTCCAAGCTACCTAATTGTTTTAGTTGTGCCAAATCTCTGAAGAATAGCTCAGGATCACGTCTATCAAATCTCTCAACCAGTTTATCAGTAAACTCCTGGTACAAGGTAATCCTGTCATGGTGAAGAGTAGCCATACCATGAATCCACCAGTCATGTGCCACGCCATCAAGGTGAAGTGCTGCAAAACGAATGGCATCCTCCTCAGGCATGGGGCGTAGTGTCAAGAATGTGTCAAGCTTACTAACCCAGGCACGTGCTGTAACTCTACCACTGCCATCAAAGTTCGCCAAAGTAAGCTTATTGGTAGCCTGTCTAAGATCATTCTGCTTGTGTCTAGGCCGCCTGTCATTCCTGCTTCTGGTGTGTTCTCTCTTCTGGCTCATGAATCTGTCGAAGTTAAGGTGCTCCTTAACCCTCGGTGGCAATGCATCCCACTCATCATGCATAACCATAATGTTATCTACAAAATTTATCTCACCACCCTGTTCAACTTCGTCCACTTCCTCAGCATCATCTCTGGTAAAAGTAGGACATGTAGCTCTCTCAAAGGTGCGTGCTGGAGCTATGACTCTCTGAGGCTCTCTGTGAATACTGCCTTCACGATCTTGATCCAGATTCTGAGCTCTATTAATTGTCAAATTTTGGACATTTGTGCTGAGTTGTTGAAGAATAGTCGCCACCTGTTCTTGGCCTGCAACCATGCCTCTGAGCACATCTTTAGCTTCTCTGTCCTCTTCATCCCAATGATTCCTGTAAGAACTTCCTCCTTCCCTGTTAGCCATATTATCCAAGTCTATTTCCTCCTCCTGTTCTTCAAACGGAAATGGTGGGAAAGGATTATGATCACCTCTCTGATTTCTAGGGCCCCCTCTAGAGTAGAACTTGCCAAAACCCTCCTGGTGTGACTTCATAAATTTCTCTAACCCCACAAGCTGGCAGGATCAATGCTCTGATACCACTGTGATGAGCCCTGCTGGCTCTCAACTCAAACCCCCAATTTTTCTTAAGTCTTTTAGTGTTATTTAGTTTTTTAGAGAAAGTTTGATAGACAGAAGAGAAGGGGCGCACAGCATAAATGCTCATAAAATGTAAATTTGCACTATTTTCTTCATAATGAAAGTGTAGATTGCATTATTTAACTGTGACAAATAGATTGCAAATGATAAACATACCAGGATATCTCCAGATTATTTAATTAAAGAAATTAGCCAGTTTGACAACCGGAAATGATGAAATCAAGCAAATAAGCACGCCCAAGCTCCAGATCTGACTTCTCCCACTCCAAAATGAGATACAATGCCCTGGTAGAGGTAGACGCCAAGATAGAAGCACAAAAAGGAGCAAAGAGGAAGGCGTTTCAATTACTTCCTTCACACGCCTTTCCAGAATGCACAAATCCCAAGGTAAGCCATACGGCCAAGGAAAGAATAGGTAGTATCCCTGCTGGAAGCCTCTGAATCTGAAGAAGGATGCACCACAAGGAAGAAACCCTCTCTTATTGCAAACAACATGAAATCTCAATATATGTTCTCTATCTGAATCTGTAGAACCTCTGAATGAAGCTCTCAACTGCACTGATTCGATTGATCTTTCACAATCTCAAGAGTGCTCAACACTGAAGAGGTGTCGTTCTTCAATGGAAGATTGTTCAAACCCTGATCACAGGAGAATGCACAGGAAATAGCACAAGGCAAAGTCGAAACTGTCAAAAGGTGAGTTTCTCATTGCCAGAAATGCCCTTTTATGCAAAGGCACGAATCCCAAGAAAATACGCCACTTTTGGATATTAAAATCTTTTAAATAATATTTAATTCATTTCAATAGTATATGAATTAAATACTTGGGCACACTTTATTCATTTAAGTGATTTAAAAATATTAAATCACTTTTAGAGAATATTTAAGTGATTTAAAACTATAAAGTCAATTTGACTTTATAATTAAATATTAAATCAATCAATATTTAAATCACTTAAAACCCATAACTCACTCAAAACACTATATAATCCTCGCGTCACGTGGTCAGCCGACTTCTCAGACCGCCAACGCCTCTACTATGAACCAAGCCACTGGCTCAAAACCGTAACGACTGGGATTTTTAAATAATATTTAATCTATTTCCAATAGTTCATGAATTAAATACTTGGCGCACTTTATTCATTTAAGTGATTTAAAATATTAAATCACTTTTAGAGAATATTTAAGTGATTTAAAAAAATATAAAGTCAATCTGACTTTATAATTAAATATTAAATCAATTAATATTTAAATCACTTAAAACCCCATAACTCACTCAAAACACCATATAACTCGCGTCACCGGTTGCCGACTCCTCGTGACCGCCAACTTACTATGAACCGGGGCCATCGGCTCAAAACCGTGAACGATCAAACTTCCAGTGCAATTACACGACTTTTAACTAATCCAACTAGCCCCCCTAAGGGTCCAAAATAGCGGGCTAACACACTGCTCCCCGGTGAACCGGGTTCAGAGAGGGACATCACAGCTTTACCAATAAGTTGATTGAAAGATTTGACACCAAAGATCCAGAATTGAGATTTAGAGAATTGGCACAGTTGAAACAGCAAGGATCCTTAGAAAGCTATGTGGTTGATTTTCAGAGGTTGTCAAGAATGGTGCCTAACATTACTGAACGAAGACTTGTGGTTCTTTTTGCTGAAGGTTTAATGGAGCCTCCCTTGAAGTTTCCACCAAGATTGTCAAGAGCTCAAAGAACAGCCTTTTAGGAAAAGATGCAGAGTTTGCTATAATTCTGCCGCATTCTGGGTTATGGGTCACCGGCTAAGTTATGAAGAGGCAAAGCAATCAATGTGGAGGCCATTCGATTATGGATCAGAATCTGATTCGTTTGATCAGCAATACAAATCAGTAGGGAGTGAAGGTGAAGAAGATCCAAAAGAGAAGTCCAAAGAGGTGGGAGATGGTAGTGCTTTTGCACAACTATCAAGTTTTCAAAAAAATGAGTTCTTTCGGGTTCATGGAGTTGTGAATTCACAAAGGATAGTTGCTCTAATTGATACCGGAGCAACTCACAATTTTATTGATGAAGGATTAGTAGCTAGAAAAGGTTTGAAGACTAAGGAATTTGATGGGTTCAAGGTAATGGTTGCTGATGGTTTTACTATGTCTTGCACAAGGAAGATTCCTAACCTCTCTATGCAATTAGGGAATCATGAAATTAAAGATGATTTTTATGTGGTGGGAATAGGAGACACTGATGTTGTGTTGGGCATACAATGGCTGCGATCTCTTGGTGAGATCACATTAAATTTGCAAACCATGGAGCTTAAATTTTAGTCTAATGGAAGGAAGGTTGTTCTAAGAGGGATGTCAAATGGAGGCCCTCGAATTGTGTCCTTGAAGAGGATGGAAAGGCTGATCCATCACGATCAGGTTGAATGGGCTGCTGAATGTATGGTTCTACCAGCTGATCCGGTAGAGGAGAAAAGGCAATATCATCCTGATATTCAAGCCTTACTTTCAAAGAAGAGCAAAGTCTTTGGAAGCCTACCTCCTGGAAGACCTCCTGAAAGAGGTTCTAAGCATGTGATTGAGTTAGAAGAGGGAGCAAAACCTGTCATGACTACACCTTACCGCTATCCAAAGAGGCAGAAAGATGAAATTGAAAAAGCCATCAAGGAGTTGTTGGAAAGTGGTTTCATTAGACCAAGCAAGAGTCCTTTTGCTTCTGCAGTGGTGTTGGTTAAAAAGAAAGATGGCACAATGCGTATGTGTGTTGACTACCACGCACTAAATCAGAAGACCATCAAGAATAGATATCCAATCCCTAGGATTGATGAGCTTATAGATGAACTCCATGGGGCTATGTTCTTCTCAAAGATTGATCTTCGTTCAGGCTATCATCAAATCAAAATGAGGGAGGCGGATATAGAGAAGACAGCGTTTAGATGCCATTTTGGGCATTAGAATTTCTTGTCATGCCTTTTGGATTGACAAATGCTCCAGCTACATTCCAATCTTGTATGAACAAGATTTTTAGACAGCAGTTGACGAAGTTTATGCTCATCTTCTTCGACGACATTCTTATTTTCAGTAAGTCATGGGAAGAGCACCTTAAGCATTTGGAAGAAGTGCTTAGTATTTTAGAGGCAGAATGTTTGTTTGCCAAAGAATCAAAGTGTGAGTTTGGGATGACAGAACTCTTGTATCTTGGCCACATTATCAGTTCAAAGGGTGTGAAAGTTTATCCAGAAAAGATAAGAGCCATTCTTGATTGGCCAACTCCAAAGAATATTTCTCATTTGAGGTGATTTTTAGGGTTATGTGGATTCTATAGAAGATTTGTGAAAGGTTATTCTCATCAAGCAGCACCTCTCACAGATCTTACAAAGAAAGGAGCTTTTCTTTGGACTAAGAAGGCACAAGAAGTTTTTGAGAAGTTTAAGCAAATCATGAGTACATGTCCAGTGTTGGCTCTCCCGGATTTTACAAAATCTTTTGAATTACAGTGTGATGCTTCAGGTGAAGGTGTTGGAGCTGTTCTAATGCAAGACAAGCATCCTATTGTCTTCGAGAGCTTGAAGTTGAGAGGAGCAGAAAAAACTTACTCCATTTATGACAAAGAGATGCTTGCTATCATGCATGCTTTGTCTAAATTCCGTCAATACTTGGTGGGAAGTAAATTTGTTGTTAAGACTGACCACAATAGTCTTAAACATTTTATGCACCAAAAGGATTTGAATGAAAGGCAACAGAAGTGGGTAAGTAAGCTCCAAGCATATGACATTGAATATGTCAAAGGGAAAAATAATATAGTGGCTGATGCTCTTTCAAGAAGGCCTCATTTGCAGTCACTTTGTGAGTTATCAGCAGATTGGAAGGAGTTAATTGTTGCTGATTATGTTAAAAATCTGTTTGCAACCAGCTTGCTAGAAGGTCATTTGGTTGATGAAACGTATAAGTTGGTTAATGGTATAATTTACTATAAAGATAGAATCTTTTTAGTGCAAGAATCTAAGCTTAAAAAGAAGATTCTACAATCTTTTCATGATGTTCCCCTTGCTGGTCATCAAGGGATTTTCAAGACTTATAAGCAGATTCGTGAAAGATTCACTTGGAAAGGGTTGAAAGAATAAGTCTTGAACTACATTAGAGAGTGTCCGATTTGTCAAAGAAATAAAAATGAACACTCTTATCCAGCTGATCTGCTACAGCCCTTGCCCATTCCGAATCAGAAATGGGAAAGTATTGCAATGGATTTCATCATGGGGTTGCCCAAGGTGCAAGGACGTGATTGTATTTTTGTTTTGGTTGATAGACTAACAAAATTTGCTCATTTTCTTTGCTGTCACCACTTCATTTACAGCAGCTCAAGTGGCTGAGTTGTTTTTTAGAGAGGTCTTCCGTTTGCATGGATTGCTTAAAACTATTGTCAGTGATAGGGACAGCAAGTTCCTAAGTGTTTTTTGGCAAGAGATCTTCAGATTGAGTGGGACAGTACTTACTCCAAGGATGCAGTGAGCAGGGAAGTACACCAATCTCAGATGGTTGAGGTTCTTTTATGAGTTTTTCCTCTCAAACACTCTTATCAACACACCCTCAAATCACTATCCTTGTATAAGGAAAACTTCACTCACCAAGAGTCTTTGAATCTCAGACCTTTGAGGGACTTGTAATCATATCAAACATGCTCTAACAGACCACAATCAAACACCATAGCCATTATTAGCACTTAGGAAACCCCATGAGTTCATTCCTCAACTAGTAGACCTCTTTAAACCCAATTGCTTGTAGCACTGCCTAGTAGGACAGTCCAATTAATTCTCACCCACAAACCTATATCTGATGGAAAATACCATTTTTAGGAAAGTATCATATGCCTCTACAAGGCCACAAAATCTCACTTCTTGACAGTGATTAGAAAAGCAACCATGGACCAACCTATTGATGTCCCCAAGAGGTCTAATTGAGTGCACTTGACTGGTTTTTGGCTACCTAGGCTCACCCCTTCTCCCCAAAGCCTTGATTTAGACTCCTACAGGATAATTTCAACCATTTTCAACATTCCTAAGTGCCTCTTCAAGAAAAACCCACACAAAACAAGAAAAACTCACTTTTTGCTTCACCAATTAGGCCTGTCACATGAAGATGCCAGACCTAGTTCAATGCACCAAATTCTCCACACACCTTGCCATTCTCCAGAACTAAGAAAATATGGAAATTTAAACAAGTATCTTCCATCCCACCAAGAATCAGCATTTTTACAATGTGGAGATGGAAGGAAGAGCCATTTTTCAACCAAAACCCTTGTTTTGAGGGTTTCAGACCTGCTTCTAGTAAAACGGCTATAACTTTTGCTACACAATGAAATCTTGTCAAATCAACGCAAAATGAAAGCTAGTTCTTCCCTCTTTCCAACCATATCAGTCTTGTACCCGTACAGTCCGTACAACGTCCGTACAACGCGTTTTAGCAGCAATTTTTACACACAGATTTTTCCAGAAAACAGCAATTTTTCATTAGAACTTCAAAAACGTGTTTCATCAGTCATGCCTCGACCATGAGAGGCTTATTTCAACTTCTAACAACCTTTCCCAATGTCCTCCAACTGAAAATTTTATTAGTTACATGTTAGAACTAATCAAACTTCACTTTAGTCTCTTAATTGCCTAGTTAAGGCAATGCACACTACTTCCTATAAGCCCAATTTAAATGAGGCTTCAAAAGGTGTTAAAGGACACCACAACCAAATGAAATCATCAAGGAAACTCCCCTCAATTACCTAGTTGCATAATGGCATTTTGATTCTTTAATTTGCCAAGGTGCACCAAGCTTACAAAATGAGGATGGAGACCTTGTTATTACACAAAAACTTAACACCAGGACCAAAACTCAACAAAAACCCTAGAAAACATATTGAAAGGAATTTAAGATGGTCCTTAGGACCTTATTACATCAAATTCAACTTGACATCAAACAAAAAAACAAAGAAGGCCTCAAAGAGCCATGGAAACCCAAGGTGCCCCTGCACCATGCACCCGGGGTGGAAGAGATCTCAAGTACCACCTGAGATCAGTTGCTGCAAAGTAGTACCATGTTGTTTGATGTCCTCTTCAGTCATCCAAGTTGCATCCTCAAGTGGAAGACCCTGCCATTTAACAAGATACTCATTATATACTTTTTTCCTTGTCCTCTTTACCTCTTTGGTGTCTAGAATGGCTTCAAGTTTCAATGGTTTAGATGGTGGAAGGTCCTGCACCCAATCTTCATCAGTTTCCACACCTGTACCTGCATCCAAAGATCCCTTAAATGGGTACAAATCAGCAACATTAAAAATGGGTGAGATAGCCACCCCAGGAGGGAGTGCTATCTCATATGCATTTTGCCCAAATTTATGAATAATCTTGCAAGGGCCTATTTTTTTCATTTGCAGCTTGGTGTATTTTCCTTTAGGCAATCTCTCCTTCTTCAAATAAGCAAAAACTAGATCTCCCACCTTGTATTGAACATTCCTTTTCCTCAAATCTGCCCTCTCTTTGTAGTGTTCTACACTCTTTTTGAGATTTTCCTTCACTTGATCATGAATAGACTTCATTGCCATAGCAAACTCTTCACCTTCAACACTCCTCTTCTCCATTCCTTTCAAATCTCTCAACTCAAAGATCCCCCTTGGATTCATCCCATACACAACCTCAAATGGAGTTTTTCCAATGCTTCTATTAATGGAGTCATTATAAGCATACTCTGCTTGAGGCAACACCAAATCCCATTGCACACCATGTTCTTTTGTCAAGCATCTTAAAAGATTACCAAGAGCAGTGTCATGTCCCCTTCAGTGACATCTCGAGGGCCGAGATTGGCCTATCACCACCACGACCCTATTGGCGTGTGGATAGAGGTCACCGGGCTGCTTCGGCTCCCGGTCCCGGCGAAGTTTATTCAGTTGTCTTTCGTTAAACCGATCCGGAGCGTTTGCGAATTACTTTATTTTTGCGGTTCTGGCGGGGCGATGTGGGACCAACTGCTATTTTACTTGATATGGGCTGTGGCGGCATCGGGAATCGCCGGGGATTATTGACATCAGACGGATCGAGTCATGTCGGGTTAGAAACGAGGAAGATATTAATATTTGATCGTATTGATTAAATATTAATTAATTAATGTTTATACTATAAAGTTATAATTTTAAATTATAACTTAAGTGTTTTCCTTGAGGGGTGCGCCCATCATTAAAAGGGGGCCAGTTGACATTTGATTTAAATTAAAATATTCAGTGGAGAACTATGGAGAATTAAAAGATTTAAAATATGAATATTTTATTAAAACCCTATTTTCAAGCAAATCGCACTTTTGAGCTTATTTGAGGATTTGCCTTGGAATTGGTGCCATTATGTGATTATTGAGTTTGAGACTGATCAAAATTGATCTGAGCCTGAGACTTTAGGGTTTCGCGTTTGACTGCCTTGGGGAACGAGCCATCTCCAACGGAAAGCAATTTAGAGGGTGTGGAATACCACTTGATTTATTGCCACAGAGGTTTTCTCAATCAGAGTAAACTACAGAGCTTCAGAGAAATCAATATCGTCAGAGGATTCTTCAGTATTTGCTATCAGAGATCAACTATTCTTCTTGGCGCATCATCCACAGAGACTTGGACATCAATTTTGAGGAGGCCGTACAAATTTAATTCTGATTTCTGTCAGGCCGTACTTCTGTCAGGGCCGTACTACTGTCCTTTAGCCGTACTCCTCAAATCAAAAGCAACGCCTTTATTATTGGGTTCCAGTTTGCATTAAAAGAGGCGCCTAAATCACTGGATCAATCTGAGCTTGCCAGACGGAGGGAGAAAGGAAGGAATCTAATCAGCCGTACAATTTTGTGCATCTTCAGCAAGCTGTTTTTACCAGGTTTTTATGATAAAAATTCATTATTTACTATTGCATGTTATCAGATCATTGTGTATTGAGATCTTTTGAGTAAATAAAAGATACGCCTTCTATCTAGCTTGTATTTGCTACGCATATTGATGATTTAGCAATTTTTAAAGAATTTATTATTATTTCCTGCACAAGCCGTACTGTTCATTAAATGCCTCAAAAACCAAAATTTGCAAAAAAATCACAAAACTTCAAAAACGTCAGAAAAAACATAAAATTCAGTCAGAAGCAGTGTGGGGGAAACTAGGGTTTCTACAAGTGATCTGTTAACTACCTCTGTTTGACCATCCGTTTGAGGATGGTAGGCTGAGCTATACTGCAAATTAGTCCCCAATTTCCTCCACAAGGTCCTCCAAAAGTGGCCTATGAACTTGGAGTCCCTATCAGATACAATGCTCATAGGAATGCCATGCATTCTCACAATCTCTTTGAAAAACAGACCTGCAATGTTAGAGGCATCACTAGTGCATCTACAAGGAATAAAATGTGCCATTTTGCTGAATCTATCAACTACTACAAACACACTATCAACCCCCCTTTGTGTCTTAGGCAATCCTAAGACAAAATCCATACTTATGCTCTCCCAAGGCCTACTTGGGATTGGTAGAGGCTGATAAAGACCAGCATTTGAAGTGGTCCCCTTTGCTCTTTGACATATGGTGCAAGTTTCCACAAACCTTCTCACATCCATCTGCATTTTAGGCCAAAAGTAAAATCTTCTCACCTGCTCCAAAGTTTTGTCAAGTCCAAAGTGTCCTCCAAGACTCCCACTATGCTTTTCCTTTATTATATTCTCCCTCATAGAGCACTTGGGAATGCACAATTGAGCCCCTTTAAACAATAGACCATCTTGCAAAACATAATCAGCATAATCACTGTGAAAAGCATCAGAAAATTGAGAACAAACTTCAAAAGCAGCCTTGAAATCTTCATCCTCCTTATACATACCTTTGAGAGCTTCTATGCCCACACTTTGAAATTGGATTTCTTGAACCATCATGACCCTTCTACTAAGTGCATCTGCAACTTTATTAGCCTGACCCTTCTTATGCTTTATGGAAAAAGTGTATGCTTGTAGGTATTCAACCCACTTCATGTGCCTTTGGTTCAATTTTTCCTGCCCATTCAAAAAACTAAGTGCATGATTATCAGTAAAAACAATAAACTCCCTTGGCAGCAAGTAGTGCCTCCATTTCTTCAAGGCTTGGACCATAGCATATAGTTCAAGATCATAAGAAGAGTATTTTCTCTTTGCCTCATTTAGTTTTTCACTAAAAAATGCAACCGGTCTGCCTTCTTGACTCAAAACAGCACCTATTGCTTGATTGCTTGCATCACATTCTATGGTAAAAACTTTATTAAAATCAGGAAGGGCAAGGATAGGCTGCTGTGATACCTTTCTTTTCAAGTACTCAAACCTTTCATTTGCTTCATTGGTCCAATTGAACTTACTCTTCTTTTCTCCTTTGATTGTATCAATGATGGGGGCACAAATATGGCTGAAACTCTTGATGAACTTCCTATAGAAGCTTGCTAGGCCATGAAAACTCCTTACATCACCTACTGACTTAGGTGTTGGCCAATTAAGAATAGCCTCAACCTTTGATGGATCCATTTTCAAACTGCCTTGTGAGATAACAAACCCAAGGTAGACCAATTCTTCTTTCATGAACTCACATTTTTGTAAGTTGATCAGCAACTTTTCTTCATGCAGCCTTCTTAAAACCTGTCCAAGATGCTCCAAATGCTCCTCCTTGGTCCTGCTAAAAACAAGAATGTCATCCAAATAAACCACAACAAATTTTCCAATAAACGGTTTCAATACCTCATTCATTAGCCTCATAAAGGTACTGGGAGCATTAGATAAACCAAAAGGCATCACCATCCACTCATAAAGACCTTCATTGGTCTTGAAAGCTGTCTTCCATTCATCCCCTTCACGAATCCTAATTTGGTGATACCCACTTTTCAAATCAATCTTTGAAAAGTAGTGAGCTCCTGCTAGACAATCCATAAGATCCTCCATCCTTGGCATAGGAAACCTATATCTGATGGTTATCCTATTTATGGCTCTTGAATCAGTACATAATCTCCATTTACCATCCTTTCTTGGAGCTAGTACAGTTGGAACAGCACAAGGGCTTAAACTCTTCCTCACTAGGCCCTTATCCAACAACTCTTGCACTTGCTTTGCTATCTCTTCATTTTGGGCTGGTGTCATCTTGTAGGCAGCCTTATTGGGCAATGTAGCACCTGGTATCAGGTCAATATGGTGGCTTATATCTCTGATTGGAGGCAGGGAACTAGGCAATTCATCCACTACAATCTCCTTGTATTTCTCCAACAAAGTTTGGACTTCACTAGGTATGGGTTTCTCTTTGTTTGAGGACAAAACAGACCTGCATTTTGGCTTAACAACCAAGGCAAACCCTAGACCTCCCTCTTCCTTTAAGGTCTGCAAAAATTCTTTCTCACCTACCACCATGATGTTAGACTCAAATTTTTTATCTACTCCTTCATCCGGTAAAGGTCTCATAGTGAAAGTGTGTCCATCTTTTGTTATTGTATAAGTATTCTTCTCTCCATCATGTTGGGCTTTCCTATCATACTGCCAAGGACGTCCTAAGAGCAAATGACAAGCATCCATGGGTGTGACATCACACAAAATTCTGTCCTTATACTCTCCAATCTGAAATTCTACCCAACATTGTTCATTAACAAGCACTTGTTGGCCCTTATTCAACCAAGACACCTTATATGGGGTAGGATGAGGAATTTTTTTTAGTTTTAACTTCTCAACCATTTCAAGAGACACTAAATTATCAGTGGAACCAGAGTCTACAATTACCTTACATACCTTACCATGAGATTTGCATGAAGTCCTAAACAAAGACTTTCTTTGTGGTGGCTCCTTGGCACTTGGCACCTTGAGAAGTGTTCTTCTCATCATCAAGCTCTCTCCAAATTCAGGATCAGCAGGCCTAGAAGGTGAATTTACACTTTGTGCATCCTCTTCTTGCACCAATTGGTTCCTCCTATCTGCACCTTGAGAGGTTGAAGCTTGCTTTTCAGGACACTTG
The DNA here is from genome assembly GCA_007258455.2 of Sequoia sempervirens. Taxonomy (NCBI): domain Eukaryota; kingdom Viridiplantae; phylum Streptophyta; class Pinopsida; order Cupressales; family Cupressaceae; genus Sequoia; species Sequoia sempervirens. Next base: position 38,316 of record VDFB02121362.1, read on the forward strand.
AAAGATGGGTGTCCAAACTGGTTACATGTGTAGCACCTTCCAGAGAATGAACCAGAACTTCTACCATTAAATCTGCCTCTTCCATTAGACCTCCTACCTCTAAATCCTCCTCTTGATTCTTGGTTTTGTTCCTCTCTTCCACTTGACTCCCCTTGTTGCCTTTGTGATTGGTTTCTACCACCAAAATTGCCTCTTCCCTTGAAATTTCTGCCTCTTCCTCTTCCTTGCTGCTCTTGCTTTCTTTTTAACTTCTCCTCTGCCTTGCATGCTATTTGGAAGCACTCTTCTACTGTTTTAGGAGTCACAAGACTCATCTCATCTTGGATTGCAAACCTTAGGCCATTCAAGTATCTAGCCACTTTCTCATTGTCATTCTCTACATGACCACACCTCATACTAAGTTTGTGAAACTCCTCAGTATAGGTTGCTACATCCATATCCTTTTGCTTTAGGCTTTGTAGTTTCCTAAACACTTGCACTTCATAATCTGCTGGTAAAAATTGTGCCTTCAATCTGCTCACCATTCTGTCCCAAGAAGTAATCATGTTCTTTCCTTCTTTCACTCTTTCTCCTTGGTGATAATTCCACCAAGTCAAAGCAGCCCCATTCAATTTAGTCTTAGCAAACTTAACTTTCTTATTTTCTGCCATTTCCTTGTACTCAAAATAGTTGTTTAAGGCATCCACCCATTCCAATAATGCCTCTGCATTCATCTTTCCCCCATACATTGGTATGTCAATCTTCACATCAGATGATTCTGCTCTTATGGATTGCAAGGCACCAATGAACCTCTTTTCCTGAGGGTCCAACCTTTCTTCTTGTGAAGGGATTTCACCTCCTTCCTCCACTTCATCCTCAGAGGTACTGTCCTCATCAGTAACCCCTCTCTTCTTCTCTAAGGCCTCTATCCTATCTCTCATGGCCTTCATTTCCCTTGCAACTGCAGACCCACCTTTTGCACCTTTTGGAGGCATTGTTTTCTTCAAGCACCTCAACACACAATTCTTCTTTACTCTTCCACAATCAAACCTTGCTCTGATACCACTTTGATGCAGAGTGAGCAGGGAAGTACACCAATCTCAGATGGTTGAGGTTCTTTTATGAGTTTTTCCTCTCAAACACTCTTATCAACACACCCTCAAATCACTATCCTTGTATAAGGAAAACTTCACTCACCAAGAGTCTTTGAATCTCAGACCTTTGAGGGACTTGTAATCATATCAAACATGCTCTAACAGACCACAATCAAACACCATAGCCATTATTAGCACTTAGGAAACCCCATGAGTTCATTCCTCAACTAGTAGACCTCTTTAAACCCAATTGCTTGTAGCACTGCCTGGTAGGACAGTCCAATTAATTCTCACCCACAAACCTATATCTGATGTAAAATACCATTTTTAGGCAAGTATCATATGCCTCTACAAGGCCACAAAATCTCACTTCTTGACAGTGATTAGAAAAGCAACCATGGACCAACCTATTGATGTCCCCAAGAGGTCTAATTGAGTGCACTTGACTGGTTTTTGGCTACCTAGGCTCACCCCTTCTCCCCAAAGCCTTGATTTAGACTCCTACAAGATAATTTCAACCATTTTCAACATTCCTAAGTGCCTCTTCGAGAAAAACCCACACAAAACAAGCAAAACTCACTTTTTGCTTCACCAATTAGGCCTGTCACATGAAGATGCCAGACCTAGTTCAATGCACCAAATTCTCCACACACCTTGCCATTCTCCAGAACCAAGAAAATATGAAAATTTAAACAAGTATCTTCCATCCCACCAAGAATCAGCATTTTTACAATGTGGAGATGGAAGGAAGAGCCATTTTTCAACCAAAACCCTTGTTTTGAGGGTTTCAGACCTGCTTCTGCTAAAACGGCTATAACTTTTGATACACTCAATGAAATCTTGTCAAATCAACGCCAAATGAAAGCTAGGTCTTTCCTCTTTCCAACCATATCAGTCTTGTACCCGTACAGTCCGTACAACGTCCGTACCACGCGTTTTAGCAGCAATTTTTACACACAGATTTTTCCAGAAAACAGCAATTTTTCATTAGAACTTCAAAAAACGTGTTTCATCAGTCATGCCTCGACCATGAGAGGCTTATTTCAACTTCTAACAACCTTTCCCAATGTCCTCCAACTGAAAATTTGATTAGTTACATGTTAGAACTAATCAAACTTCACTTTAGTCTCTTAATTGCCTAGTTAAGGCAATGCACACTACTTCCTATAAGCCCAATTTAAATGAGGCTTCAAAAGGTGTTAAAGGACACCACAACCACATGAAATCATCAAGGAAACTCCCCTCAATTACCTGGTTGCATAATGGCATTTTGATTCTTTAATTTGCCAAGGTGCACCAAGCTTACAAAATGAGGATGGAGACCTTGTTATTACACAAAAACTTAACACCAGGACCAAAACTCAACAAAAACCCTAGAAAACATATTGAAAGGAATTTAAGATGGTCCTTAGGACCTTATTACATCAAATTCAACTTGACATCAAACAAAAAAACAAAGAAGGCCTCAAAGAGCCATGGAAACCCAAGGTGCCCCTGCACAAGGCACTAGTTATCACCCACAAACAGATGGGCAATCAGAAATTGTTAACAAGTGGTTAGAGGGCTACCTAAGAAACTACGTTTCAGGACAGCAAAGAGCTTGGATTAAATGGCTTCATTTAGGAGAGTATTGTTATAACTCTTCTTATCACATGTCAATTAAAATGTCACCTTTTATGGATCTTTATGGTTATGAAGCTACTAATTTTGTTGATTTAGTGTTTGGTGATAGTAGAGCTCCAGAAGCACTAGATATGTTACAACAGAGCCAATACATCTTGAAATCTCTCAAGGAAAATCTGCAACAAGCTCAAAATCAGTAGAAGTTATATGTTGATCAGTAGCATATTGAGAGGTCTTTTGAAGTTGGGGACATGGTTTACTTGAGGCTTCAGCCATATAGACAATCTTCTCTCAAGAAAAGTGGTGCAGAAAAGTTGAAGCCAAGTTTTTATGGACCTTTCAAAATCACCAAGAGGATTGGCAAAGTTGCTTATGAGTTGGAGCTTCCAGCTAAAAGAAAAATACATAATGTCTTTCATGTGTCTCGCCTCAAGAAGGCAATTGGACACAATGTGGTGGCTACTTCAGAATTACCTCCATTGGATGGGGAAGGTAAGTTGGTATTGATTCCTGAAGAAATCCTTGATACTAGAGAGCATTCTTTGAGGAGAAGGACAATCAAAGAATACTTGGTTAGATGGAGGAATTTTCCCATTGAAGATGCCACATGGGAAGGAGAACAGATTTTGTTACATCCATCTTTTCAGTTGCTTGAGGACAAGAAATTATGAGGAGGGCGGACTGTAATGTCCCCTTCTCATCAGTAATCTGTTCTGACACTCATTCGCCTATTCCGGAAGCCTGTAGGCATGTATGAGGTAAAATTAGGGTTTCCAGTTCTGTGGTTCCTTGGCATTTTCTGAGAGTTTACTATTTATAGTAAATTCCATTTTAAGCAGTATGGAGTTTGTCAACTGTCAATACTTCATTTCCAGTTGGAGCTTTCATTTGAAGTTCATGTTTGACCACTTAAGGCATTTTTATGTTGAATAAAGGCAGCAAGGTTATATTTTGCAGTTGACCCCTTGGCCTAGCAAGACAACTTAAGTTGTGTTTAAAAGGGGGACTTGGAAGGGGTATATTCTCATAAAAGTGATTTAATTTTTTATTAAGATTAATGCCTTGAGAAATAAAGTGGGCGCCTTTTTGAGGGAGATAATATTTTAAATTAAAGATATTAATATTGCCTTGTAAAGTGGACGCATTTTTGAGAAGCTGAATAGTTTTGTGGAATTTTGAAGAGTCTTTGTGACTATTGGCGTCTTTTCTTGAGGAGTTGAAGAGTCTTCTACTCTTCTATAAAAATGAAGGCTTTATTTCAGTTTTGGCATCCATTCATGTTATTGCACTGTTATGCTTTCGGAATGACAAATGAATTCTTGCTTCGAGGAAGCTACCTCCTAGCCAATTATCCAATTTCATGTTTGAAATACAACATCTAGTTGGAATTTGCTGCTTCTCATCCAGACTAGCAGATTGAGCTCAATTGTGAAGAAATTTTGAAGATTCATCAATTTTGGTCTTGCTGTTTCATCTACAGCTGAAGGTGATTTCATGTTATATCTTAATTTCCAGTTTGAATTTAGTTCTGGGTATTTTACCTTTCAGTTTGCTGTTCAAGGGCGCCCCTTTCCACCAATTCTTGGATTTTATTGATGAGAATCTGATTTTTAAGAAGAAATCGCCCCTTCAAGGAGGGCCGTACTTTTCTAGAGGAGCTTTGGAATTCGTGCAAAATTAATAGGGGTTCTTTGGAGCTGTTTCTTCATTCCAGTTTGGTCGCCTACCTTCTAGCAATCAGCTGCACTTGGTTTCATTCGATTTGGAGGTAATTTGACCAAGTTATGAGCATTTCATGATTTTCTCTGTAGCTGGTTTGAATTTCCAGAATTCTGATTTTTATATCAGATTGTTACAGTTTCCAGTTTTTGGTCTTATACTTCAGTTTTGGAGTGTTATATGATTGTAAAAGTTCATACTTCTTTTTCTAAGGTTCACTCTCTATCTTGTAATTTGTAATCTGCAGAGTTTAATTTGTAAAGGTTGAGATTAAGCATTACTAATCCAACCATTTTCAGTTCTGCAATTACTTATTGTTTTGTCATTAAATTACCCCTGGATGGTTTACCGCCAGTGTGGATAATCTGATTTGTAACACTCTTGTACCCACTTTCATAGTGGAGAATCCCCACAGCTCTGTGGATGCCCGCCGCAGCGGATGAATTGTTTTAATTGTAATCTTTTTCCCCCACTGTTTGGTGGTAGTGAGGAAATGCTCTTCATGGCTAGTTATCCGCCTATCAGTTTCTAGTTTTCAATTCAACACTCCGTCATATGTTAGCACCTCGCCCTCAGTGGGATCTTTAGTGCACATTCTTGATGTTGAGTAGTTTTCTTTCAAGTATTTTCATTTAGCTCCTCCGCCATATGACAACACCTATCCCTCATTGGGATTGAGTGTGCATTCTTGGTGTGAGTTCATTTCAAGTTCAGTTTTCTATTTGGAGCTAACGCTAACCGAGTTGATTAAGTGCTGGTTATGTGTGTTAATTCATCGAAAAAATTGGTTAGCATATTTCAGGTTCCTACATTCTATAGCACGTTACACTTATATTATCATCACAGGTGGAGAAGATATTGAGGGAGGTATAGTATTGCCGCACATCAAATAAAGGTTGGAGATTACTTTGTTGGCATAATAGGTATCAGGTATATTATTAATCTTAAAACTCAGTGGAGGTTTGCAGATGCGTTCAGGTACGTTACGATTATTAATATATCTAATTATATACTGTAAAGATTAAATATAAATAGCAAAGTATATATCCAGATATATATGTTATGATGGTTATTTATTTACACATATGTAATATATCTACACATGTGATCAATGATCTAGGAAGGAATACATATGCACTACCTATATAATGATTTTGGACTAAATCCATGTACACATATTCATATAGAAATGAAGGGATATATAAATTGAGTCAATTAGAGATGTATATATATACTTATTTAGATAATAGTGCTTGCAATATTTATCGAGCCTTACAAGTAATAATGACTCTAGGCATTCACTATGGTGGGAAATGGTATAATTGAATTCCATCCATGGTTTCTTGAAGATTGTTTAACTTTTACTCTAATGCACTTATGGTATATATTATAGGAGAATCATTCATAATGAGAGGTAAGAGAGAAGTGTATGGAAGGATCATATCATCTTCAATGTTATCACTTAAATTTATTGATCTCTAACATGTCTAATGTCTCTTTGAGAAACTCTGTGAATGCAAGATCCCATTCAAGTGCTTTCACACAAAAAGGGGTCATTACAAGTGGTATCAGAGCAACTTTCCTGCCATCCTGTGAAAATGGTGTATGCAAACTTACCAAGACAAAGGTATGTTCTATAAACATAAAAAAACACACTCTGACTCATGTAGATCAGGTATGTCTTGCAACCATTGAATATAAATATGTTATTGTTGGCATTCAGCATAGTTATTAAGATATATGTAAATTGTGAGATTTGAATAAGAAACGGTGATATTATTTTGGCAAATAAATAGGGAAATTAAATTGATGATGAATAGGCATATCTAAATATCATTGATAAATATACCTAAATATATGATGACTGATGAGTACATAATAGGTGATTGATAAATACAATTTGTGCATAATAATGTTTATCAAATTGATGTAATTTATTATCGTCATTTTGGGAATGCATATCACTATTATAGTATTGCTAATATGTTATCTCGAAATGGACAACTACCAATGCCATGATGATCTATCATTCTATTAAAACATAGTATAAGAAGGCGTCATTGGGGTTGGATGTTTTTGCAGATCGAAGTGGTAAGTATGAGGTGCGTATTTTCGTAGCCGTAAATCAGCAATGCCTTTATATAGTTGGAAAACAATATTTGTTAAACATGATATAAATGATTGATAAGGGATTGGTGATTGATAGATTTATATCATAAAGGACTAATACATTCATATGATAAATAGATGAATTCATGAATCTTCATAGCATGTTGTGGGTAGCTTGTTAATATGATAATCATTAGATGCAATTGTTTGTATCATCAGACAATCAGGTAGTTGGTTGAGGGATGGAACCAATAGGTTGAGCAGATACTAGAGTCCCTTCAAGGTAGACCACCCTCATTGGACGACTGCGGTTTGCCATTAAGGGTTGAGGGGGTCATTACAACGGGTGCTTGTTGGCCGCCCTCGGGCTAAGAAGGGAGTGCTCTAAGGGCCTCCTATGGAAATCCTTCCTCCAAACTATCGCATGGACTGCGTGTCTACCCATTACCAAATTATCATTATGTTTCAATCAAATCATAGGGGAGGAGGATTGGACACCCATGAAGGAGAGCAGATACTAGGATCTCTTCGAGGTAGGCCACCCTCTTGGATGACTGCGGGTCTGCCCAGGAGGGCCGAGGGAGTCAATACAATAGGTGTTTATTGACTACCTTCGGGCTGAGAAGAGAGGCACTAAGGGCATACTTGTGCGTGGTCCACTCCTACCTCTTTGTGAAGTGGATGAGCGAAGATTACTTGGGGTGTTTTAATGTCTATTCAGTTGCTCAGAAACTTACACGTTGAATGCATGATTACATATGATTTACCCATGATTAATATGATAAGAATGGTTTTCATGATTTCATTATGTTTGGATTAATATCTTTTCAAGTTAGTATTTTAATTTCATGAAGTATGATTGTGTCTCATTAATGTATATACTTGATGACTTGGGATGGTGAAGGGTTCCTTGGTGTAGTATGGGATGCACTGAATTCCCTTTTTTCCAACTGTCTGATAGTATATTCATTCGAGTATGATTGTATTTGAGTGTATACTTTATGACTTATCGTTGAATTTGCAATTGGGTGTATACTCTATGACTGCATTTGTATTTGAGTGTATATTCTATGATTGAGTTGACTTATGACTATATTTGAGTGTATATGATCTGGTATTCATATTTGAGTGCATATTCGAAATGTATTTGTATGCAAGTATATACTCTCCTCCTTTGTATACTCTGTGACTTTGAATTCATGACGATGTATTTGGGTGTTTTTGTTTCTTGGTTAGCATCTTACTTGTTTACTTCATGACTGATGTACATGACTACTCCATTCTTAAGTGTATGCTTGTGTTTGTAATTCACACCTTGCATGTAACTGTTTGTATTGCTTCCTACCTTATGAGTATTTATGCATTGGATGCCTTGTCTAGGTTTATGTGCTCTACATATGCACTTCAAGTATATTTATATAATTTACATGCCTTGAGTGTAATTTATTGCTCGTCGCTTCTAGGTATGTTTGTCTTACATTGGGTATCTTACTCCATGTATTTGAGTGTATTTCGTATGCCTCATACGTAGTCTGTGATTATGCTCTAGAAATGTATTCTTGTTTGCCCATGCTTGGTATCTTGTATGTATTTGCAATTAATACATTCAACATGACTACTCTATGGATAACTTCTTGATGTGTCTTTCAAGATTTGAATGTTTTCAGCATGTCTACTCCATTTCATGCGTACTTGATGCTTTATATATTCAAGTTTATACTTCTGGAATACTTTATGCCTTATGTATTCGAGTCTATGTTCCATATTCCATGTATTCGTTCATGCCTGTACTTCATGCTTTATTGCTTATGTGTATTTAAATGTGTGATTCAAATCTTATGAGTGTACCTCATGTCTTACATACTTGCGTAAGCCCAATGTGCGTTAGCATGTGTATTTCTTGAGTGTATACTTCTGATTGAACATGTATATTTCTTCGAGCATATTTGCATACCTTGAGTGTATTGACGTGCCTTACTCGTAATTCCTTAGTGTATGTATCATATCTTGCGAGTGACTATGTGTTTGCTATATATTTGAAGTGCCTTCAACAAGACTATTCCATGAAAGCTTTATATATGATTAATCCATGTTTGTTAAGACTATTCATACATAAGTGTCTTCGTAATGGCTCAAATATGCTTTGTAACACAACTTATGTGTCCTTCAATGTTCTCTCATGCTTCGTGTGTTACCAGCTTCATTACTGATGTGATTGTGGCTTATAATACCTTATGTGCATACCTTGTGACTATTTCATGTATGATAATTTGCTCCATGTATGGTATGTATTCAAAGTGAGTGCTTATGTGTGTACCTATTATATGCCATTGATTGCTGCATATCTGAAATATTTTCTCTATGTCTGATGTGCATTCAACGCTTTGCACGTGTATGATTTTGGCCTTGTCTAAGTACATGACTATATATGTATTCATGTGTGCACTCTATGATGTATGTGTATTCTTATGTATACGTCTTACCATGCAGATATGCTCCATGCCTTACATATGTTTATGTCTTATGCGTGTAGGTAACTGTGCTTCATACTTGTGTGTGTTTATGTTGTATGCTTTATGTCTTGCATATACTTTATTTCATGCATTTTTAGCATGAGTGCCTACATAACCTTTGCATGTTTGCAACACAGTTGCCCCATGTGTGTTTATTATCGCTTGCACCTACAATGTTAAAAAGGCTTCTTAGTAGATTAGTTGTAATTCAAGTTTGAGATTGCTTGAGGACAAGCAATCTTGGGCAGGGCGGACTGTCATGTCCCCCTAATTTACGTAATTCTAGATATTATAAATTATAAATATTGATATACAATTAATGATAATACTTGACCAAAATACGAATAAAGCACATACACATGAATTACTAATTTAATATTCTCAATTTAAAATATATAATATCACTATACGAATATATTAATTAAAATATAATATATTTATTATTATATTTATAAATAACGAATACAAGTATAAATGCTAATTCAAATACTATTATAAATAATATGAAGGTAATGAGAATAGTTATCGAAATTCAAATAGCAAACTCAAAAAGCAAATAATTAAAAAATATATTCGATGAAGTGATCTTATAAGATATGAATATAATCTTAATCCATCCTTAGATTGATGCCTTCTAAAATCCTAATTAGAACAAGGGAAGAGTCACAAACGAACCAGATACAGCAACCACCATTCGTCAAGCAACCACTTGCAAGGGACGCGTTTTTTAGGAAGGGGCAAACAATGCCTAGTGATGGAGAAATTATAAAAGGAGAATCCGCCTGCAAGCCAGGGGTTAGAAGAGATAGAGCACGGAAGAAGCATCATCGTTGGAAAAGAGTATCCTGCAAACTGTTGGTATTCAATGACATGGGTTTGATGTTGATCGATATTTTGTCTCTAAACAATATCCACGGGCATTGTAATCTGTAAGAACCCTGGTGGTTCTCAACCCCGAAACCCTGATTGAAAGTTTTTTTTTTTTGCAATTTTTGCGTTTTCTGTGTTTTTGTGATTTTTTGTAATAATGCAAGAAGCTGCGATTTTCTAAATAATTGCTTGAAAATTCATAAAAAATTCTAAATTCATAAAATAAGCTCACAAATGTTCTGAGAACTTAGGCGCATCTATTTATTGGACTTCCAAAGCATTTACAATGAAAAGAAGTGAACAAATATATGGAATATTATTTAAT
>VDFB02121364.1:0-11126 GCA_007258455.2 Sequoia sempervirens
TTTTATGTTTTGCTGATTAAGTGTTCATTGATCATCATTGAGAGCATCTTACATATGAGTCATAGTTTATTGTGCAAACGTTTAAAACAGAAAAATGAGAAAATTTGCATAGTGATGCTTTTATTCATTTTGTGAAATGCTGAATCTCACACAAGCCACGAGAGTAACTGAATTTGTTTATGACAATCAAGAGATGAATACAAAATTTGAATGCACAAGCTACACAACTGAAAATAACATAAGAGTAAAGGAGAGAAGCAATTCATCATTGCCTATAATGATGAATCACTTTCGTTGGTGCTTCTAGCCGTCGTGCATCCAAGCAGCTGTAGCCTCACTTCATCGCTCCGTGTACCTACAAAATCGTTAAGGAAATGGTATTAGAGCTATACTCTAAGCAATGGTGAATTACTTTCTGCCTTACGCCTATAATACAGACAGAAATGTAATTTGCGTTAAACCAAGCATTCATCAGATAATTGCAAAAAATCAGAAAAGAAGGAATGTAATTCAATGGAAGCTTTCAGCTTCTTATATTTTGCTGACATGTTTGTTTCAGTGTGCAGGAACAAGTTCATCGTGTTCAAAATCATATATGTGGAGTAAAACGGGCTCCCACAAAGGTTGAGCTCGGCATATCAAAAAGGGCGTATTCATAATTTTCATTCGAAGCACATGGATATTGATAACAGATATTTAGAGCAGCATATTGCATTCATCTTTTTCATTTTCTGTTCAGCTCTACTTTATTTTCCTTTACATTGCATCTAAATGAAGTGTAGAGCATCTTTTTATTCAAGAGAGACAGAGTATTCATGCATTTGAAGTATTCATAGCTTCAAAAGCATGTAGTAATCATGCATTCAAGTGCAAGAGATAACAGAAAGGAAAAGCTTTCATGTTCATCAACTCAAAATACAATTAACTGAGAAGCAAAGTCATTAAACAGTGAAAAGTGTTTCCAGTGTTATGGAGGACAGCAGTAACAGCCATTTGGAGCTTCTTTCATCAAGAACAGTAGTGATAGCATGACATTAGTCTTGAGCTCACAAGGTATGCATATTCATGAAAGTCACAAAGGCACAAAACATATTTTTGTTTTCATGGATAAAAGCTTAAGATTTTTGAATCCATCATGCCATTAAATCAGAAAATGCAGCCCATGAAATTTAAATACAGTGAGAAAGAATCACACTCAATAGAACAACTGAAGGGGTTAACAAATCAGATAAAAGCTTGCTGTTTATGAACAAAAATCAGATCTCTATGAAATTTATAAAATACCCAGATTTACATCTACAGAAAAATGAAATATTTTATCTGTTGTAGCTTCAAAATGAAATATTTTTGCAAAGATCTCAAGAAGATGTTCATGGCGCAGCTTGAAAGTGAAGTTTTTGCAGATTTAAAATAGAAATCAGATTTCTGTTGTGAGAAAAATGCCCAGATTTGAAAAAACGTGGCTGTAATACACAGAAAAATTGAAGTTTTTCATCTATTATGAGTTCAAAATGTTACATTTTGCAGATCCAAAAGAAAAGAGCAAGTTTATTCTTTTTTTTAAAAGAAAATACTTCAAAAGATGTCAAGTTCGAGCTTGCAAAGTGAAGTTATTGTAGAAAAATGAAGAAAGACACAGATTCGAGTTCTTTTTAAGCAAGCTTATTCTTTGTTTCTAGAAAATACTTCCAGATATTCAATGGTGGCTTCAAGAAATAACCAGACTTTCAGAAATTCACATAAAAGCAAAAAAAATGAATTTAGATCTCAATACCTGTTAAGATCTTCATTTTTTTGAATTTAGAAGAGTCTCCAGCAAGTTTGAAGCTAAAGAATGATCATGGTGGCCAGGAAAAGAAGCAAATTCGTCCAAAATTCGCAGCAATACATAGAAAAACGAAAATGCATCACTCAGATCAGGAAAATCGTGCCTCATGTGCCTTCCAACATTTTTCTAAAAACGTCATTCTCTAAAAACAACCAAGCAAATGAAGATTCGTGCCCAGATTTGCAGGAAAAGCTCAGAAAAATGAAAGAACATCATTTAGAACAGTAAATCGCACCCCATTCTCTCCACGTTTTTGAGAAAAAATGTTATATATTGCAGGTTCGGCCCAAAAACGACCAGATTCGAAGTTCATCAATGGCAGAAATACCAGAAAAGCAAGTTCGTGGCTAGGGTTTGAGCAGTGGTGGCCGACTTCCTCCAGAAGCTTCTCAAAAGTCAAGAGACATAATGATTTTAGGGTTCATGTTTTACCTTATTCATTCGCCCTAAATTCTTTTTGATATTTTTGCAAATGATTTTCAATAAATCATTTTGTTTTTAATTGTCTCCATGGTCACGTTTTTGAAGTCAACTCACCTAACAAGTGGTCGGCCTTATCAATGATGGAATTTTTGTGCTGAATATTTTGGTAAAACATTTAATCATTACCAAAAATATGGTGATCTTCAATAATGTTTATAAAACAATGCATATCTTTAATATATGCTGAGTGAAGTGTATGAAGCTTTAAGAGGAAATTCAATTTTTGCTAAAGGAATTATTTTCATTTGTTTATTTGCATTAAATCTTGTAGCTAATTAATTAAATGATATTTTATAAATCATTTAATTAATTTAGTATTTTAAAATGCAAATAAATAAATGTTATATAAAGCTGAGTTATAACTATTTGCTTAAACTGAAGATTGAATATTTTGAGGTGGACTTTAGAGTTGCATGGGCGGATTGGTAAAAACGAGGCAGTTTTGTATGCTTTAAGCCACTTTTTCAGGGAGTTGCAGTTCAGTTGGAATAGTGCATGTATCAGTTATGACTTGGCAGTGAGTTTGAGCTTGATTGGACTTATTTTTGCATGGTTTTGGGCCTCCTTTTCAGAGATATTTTCTTCTGCTCGGATTTGGCTTTGGAATTATCACCCTTTCTTGGAGTTGGACTTTTAGTTCTTTTTGCATGCCTTTTGGAAAGGTTTTTTGTATATATTGAAAAACTTAACTGTTTTTCAATCTAGTTCTTGTTTTCTACCTTTGCCTTCAGCAAAGAAGATCATCTTGTAACTCAGCTTTCAGATTAATATAGCAGTGTTTTTTACAGGTTCAAAGTGTGTAATTGCAAAAGATTCCTTTGAGTTTCAGTACTTTAGAGTTTGCCTTCTAGATTTTGAGCATCGTTTTTGTGAAGAATTTGATCGAAGAATTACTGTGTTTGAATTCTGAAACCTCTAATTTTTTCTGTCTTTTTCACATATTTGTATGCAATTTAGTTTAAGTTCACTGGTTATGCACTGTGCTTATTAATTGGTTAATAAATTTTGTCGTGAAAACCTCATTTTCCCTCAATATTGCATTAGATCAAAGCCTTTGTTTAAATCATTCAAGTGATTAAATTATTGAATCTAGTTGTGCAGATTAGAGTTTTGAGAAGTTTATTGTGAGTCATAATTGCAAGTCATTATCATTTAGGTGCAATCACCTCTCGTAGCTTTAGAATTTCAATTCAAGCAAGCTTTTTATCTCTTTCCCAATAACCAAGTCGGTTAATGGTTTTAGCAGGAGGGTTTTTCATGTGTCAGGGGAACCGGCCTGTTGGGGTGCGGTTTGTTTGAAGCAACCCGACTTGAGATCGTTTCCATTTTCAGCCAGGCTGAACGTTAAAGCGTGACTGGGTTTAATATGAATTGACAACAGTTCAGCATCTCAAAATTTTGAGTCTTAACTAACCTCAATTCATGTCCAAAGTCGGTATTTCACGATTCGGAACCTTAGACGCCTTTTTGGGACCATCTTTGGTAAACACGGCACTTGCCCATCCCATTATCTCCCGGCGCTCTTAAATGCACTCCGTAGGTCATGGGGGTAGAGATCTCAATAAAGCATGTACCATGGATGAATTTCTATTTCCAATCATAGATATCATAGTTGAACTTATAATAGGACATGAGATCCTACCCCTCATGGAAAGTTTATTTGGATACAATCAGATTCAAATTGCTTCAAAGGCCAACATAAAAAAACTCTTACTACTCCTTGGAGCACATTTCGTGATCAAGTAATTGCATTTGAGATAAAGAACACATGGGCAATCTTTCAAAGAGAAATGATTTTCAAATCGATGATATGCTACATGAAATAATGAAAGACTATGTACATGATCTATTGGCTAAATCCATAACAAGAGAGAGACACCCACAAGTTATTGATTGCATCTTTAATTGCTTGAGAGATTACAAGTTGTTCCTTAATCCAAAGAATTGTGTCTTGGTGTCACGCAAGGGAGAATTTTGGAATTCATTGTCTCTCAATGAGGCATAGAAGTAGATCCTACTAAAGGCACTTTCTATAAAAAATGCCATCTCCAAGAAATATCAAATAGTTATGTATTTTTCAAGGAAAGATTTAGGCTATTCGAGGGTCCATTATATAATTGGTAGACAAATGTCTTCCATTCTCCCATCTCTTGAACAAAATAAATAAATTAAGTGCAATGAATCTTATCTATAGGTCTTCAGGAAAATCAAATAATACCTTTCCTTTCCACAATTATTATGACACCCAAATAGGCCAAGTCATTATTTCTCTACATATATACAATGTTAGTCACCCTTGGGGCACTCCCAACACAACATGATGTAGATGTCCATGGATGTGCAATTTATTATTATACTCCAATGGAATGTGCATTTAGAGCTATCATTTTGAGATCTCAAAAACTATTGCACTAAATGCTAAGTCATGAAACCAAGATTATATAATAAAAAATTATACATGGAAGTATCTTCTATGTAGGACTTTTCACACATGATGGATGACTAGATGGGTCATGCTATTGAGTGAATTTGATATCTAATATGTAGATAGAAAATAAATCAAAGGACACATAATGGTAGATCATTGAGAAAAAAACACCTCTCATAGATAATCATCCATTGATAGTCTTTCTTGATGAGTCTATCTTCATTTTGGATGATTCAACATCTTAGAAATTGTACTTTGATGGATCCTACACAAATTGGGGATTAGGGGCTAGAATTCCATTTGTCAATCAAGAAGGTGATTTCATTCATAAGGCATTAAAGTTGTGTTTTCCTTGTACCAATAATATTTTATAGTAGGAGGCCTTAATTAAAGGTCTAAAAATATAAATCTAATTTTGGAATATTAAACATATCATAGTATATGAAGATTCACAAGTTATTATCAAGTAGGTCAATAATGAGTATTAAAAAAATGATGATAAACTAATTCCTGATAAGTATATGGTGGATAGATTCAAGGAATACTTTACCACTATCTAATTTATAAAGGTTCGTCAAGTCAATAAGAAAGTAGCAGATGCCATGGCCACATTAAGTAGCAGATGCCATGGCCACATTATGTCCCTCTTGGATATGTTGTAAATGTTAGTGTACTATTAAGTTTATCTTAGGGTCAATTACTCTGATGGTTTTTCCCCGTATCGGGTAGTTGTTCACCCGTCACTTTTTTCACAGCTTTGAAAAGCCTGCACATTATGTATTCTATGGTCTCATTTGAATATATTTTTTTATCTCTGGTGAAATAGCATATTGCTTCTCTTGTATGTGAAGATTTATTTGCAGGTTGTGATCCTAGGTTCGGTGGTCTCTACCAACATGGTATCGAATCCTTCAACCCGCGCCTTCTTTTTCCATTGAGATTTTTTATCAGAATTTGAGATCATTTTTTTGGTGTCTCTAGTGGCTGATTTCTGTTGCAACAATTTGAAAAAGAGGCCGATTTAATCCTATAGAGAGGCATTCGGTTTTGCTGTTTGGAGGCCACGTGTGAATCCAAAGGCACACTTTTTTTCTTCTGTGAAGCCTAAATTCATTGTTGAGAAGGCGTGTCATTTTTTTTTGCGAATTGAGGAGGTTGTATCAATTATGTGCTGGGAGGCATGTATCAGATTGCTGGGTGTTTTTCCTGTTTCGACGATGATTTCACCTTGATTTGGCCACAATTTACCTTGATTTGGTAGCACTTGGGAACTTTGGTCGTTGGATGCATTCTAAAGAGGCAAGGCTTTTGCGAAAAAAAGGCTTACTTATATTTTCCTATTTATATAGCCGTCCTCTCCCCTCATCTACCATTAGCAAGACTCATGTGGTCTTGACCACTCACTCATGCATGTAAACTTGGTGGTTTTCCCCATTGGTGTTTGGTCACTTGTGCTCGTGTGATGACTTGGTGGCATTTTTATTTTATTTTTGAGGTTCATAATTTCCTTGTTGGGCAAAGATCCTAAAGCCAGATATTTTCACCCTGTGTCTCTGCCTCTCTGTCCCATGTCAGCTATTTACTAATAAATTTGCAAGTTTTGTAGCTTGAATATTTGCCATCTATTGCTGGTTTTTGCTTCAATCTGGTTTTTTTTTGGCAAAGTTTGTTTTGGGGGATTGCACATTGTTGTTTTTATCCATTCTAGGGGATGTATAGAGCCTTTTAGTCCTTTGTGTGTGTCCTTGTAAATCATGTCGGACCCAAGGATTGAATTGCTCACTCCACACAACTATCACACATGGAAGGTCAAAATATCATAGTTGTTGCAATCTAGGGGGATTTAGCAAATGTTAGATGCCGATCAAACTGAGTTCACAAAACCATTTGAGAAATTTGTTCATAGAAACAAAATGGATGAAGCTAGAGGACTCATAGGTCTCCATGTGTCTGATAATTTGTTGTTTCACATTGTAGAGTGTAAGAAACCCAAAGAAGTATGGGATAAGCTTGCTAAGTTGTATGGTAGAGTTGATTAGTTCAAAATTGTAATGTCCCCTTGTTAAACTTATCCTAGAAACATAAAATGCACAAGTTAGGACATATAATTTATTTTACCAACACATCATTTTGCTCATGTAAATTGCCTTGAAGACCAACAAATACACATAGTTCCTTAATCTAGATTAAATTAGACAGTTCTAGATTGAACATTTTAAGAATAAGATAAATGCATTATCATCAAGTGCATAAAACTATCATAATATGACTTATTACTTTTGATCGGAATAGATCTTCGTCTTGTTTCCTCTTTCCTAACCTCTTTGGATGGTAGGTTTACTATGCAAAGGGCACGTGAACAATCTCAATTGGACTCCCTCAAGGTTTCCTACCTATCTTGGGACCGTCCATCAATTGACCGATTTACCAGCCTTTCCCTCCACAAACTCCCTATCCTTATTGAGTGCTAGCGAAATGGAATTTTGGCCCGAAGTCTATTCTCATAGTAAAAGTCATAATAGCTTATGATATACAATATTGCTGCAAGCATCATTATTGGACTCTCATAAATAATATCCCTTTTCTACCTAATCAGGGTGTTTGTCAGTCACTTATGTTGTATAGATGAACTCAATACATTGAAGTATACATCTATTGATTGCAAACAAGCCATTTAATCTCTCTATTCATTCACTTCTTATTATATTTAATTGATTTCATCATCATTATAGATTAGAGTACTCAAAGACATTCACTGATATCTAATCTAATAAGAAATGGGTTAGTTATTATGTTGTAATCCCTGTATGCAGTGAATCACATTCTTTGAAAACATAACTTACAATCTTCTCCAAGGCGGTTGGAGGTACTTACCTCTGCTTTTCTCTCCTTATTCGATAGATTCAAGATGGTTCTGTAGACTCTTGTGTGCTTTCCTGTTCTTCACCAATAATTCTTTTATAATATACTTCATAGGTACTCTAGGTTAGATATTAAGCATCTTTCACTATCCCATAGGTGGAATTCTATTATACCAATTGTCATTATAATGAATGAAGAGTCAATATTACTTATGACTCTCAATAATTATTGTAAGCATTATTATTTCATAATATATAAACTATAATCATTACCAATTATTTATATGTGTTTATTTCATGTATATACTTTAATTTATTCATTATATATATTATTATTTATAAGTTAACAATCATATTAAACTCACCTAAACAACATACCTCTGATTCCAGACTGTCAGATTACTGACAGTGATTTCATAATATATCTACCTTTTTCTCATAATAAACAATACAGACCAGAGATCTGCAGTATATTATTCTTCCCCTCCAAACTATAGTCTTTCCTCTATCTATAGCCAGCGACCTGCAGATTCCCCTCCTTTTTCCTTCTCCACCACGATTCGAAGTTCCAAGGAGAGCACTCCATAAGAATGGAAGAAAAGATCATTTCATAATAGGCAGGTAAAGAGTTGCAGACAAAACCATAATATATTTATATTGAATATCGTTTTTCAGAAGGAATGTAGATGCTCTAGGGATGCTAGGAACTGACGCCAACAATAGAAGAATGAAGAGCTCGATGCCAGTGTTGGTGGATATATTATTCACAGACCTCCCAATATATCTCTCGCACAACAACATACCGATTTCGTTAATATTCCCCATAAGGCGTTTCAACTCTAAATAGTGCCAAGCAAGATTCGATACCTCCCCGATCATATATATATTCCATGCGAAATGCAGTGTAAGACCCCCATTTTCTTCCTCCACCGGTGATTAGCTTTAGAGAAAAATAAATGATTTTGAACCCCGTTCTCATAATCCCTTATCTCCCCTTGCTTGAATGATTTTATCCTCTTATTTATATCTACATATCTATCCCATTCCAGCGATGGTGATTTATATCTTCCAATGATCTTCTCTCCCGAATTTATTCCCTTCTGGGCGTGCCTTTTCCTCATGCGATGCTTCGTTTGCTTGAGCCACTTCATCCACAGGTCAGCTTTCTTCTAAATGTTGCATCTTAAATATCTTATTTTATATGTTATATATTTTTCCTTTTTATGGTCTATCGTTAGCTTAGCACAAAAGGTATTATATTTATGAATTGCATACATTGTCATTTATAATATAGGTTTGATTTCTTAGGAAGTGATATAGGTTAGCATCTTGTATTTATATAATATATTTGTAAATTGGATTTAAACTATATTTATTTATCTATATTGTATTCTCATAATTATTATAGTAACTAAATATTTCATATTTATATTTTGATATTGCTTTATTATGTTATTTTTTTATATTGTATATTCGGTAATTATAACACTATCTTTGGATAATTATAATTATGATTGTATTGCCAACATTCTTATATGTGTTTTATTTATGTATTTGTTTATTGATACTTTATATCTTAGTGTCATAATTTCGGGGGACATGATATTCCGCCCTGCCCAAGATTGCTTGTCCTCAAGCAATCTCAAACTCGAATCACTACCAATCTATTAAGAGAGTCTTTTCTTATTATTGTTAAGCACAAGCAATTATAAACACACATGGTGTAAATATGTTGAAAACATGCAAAGATTATATGCAAGTCATACACATTGACACACATGCTAGAAATGCATCAATCATATATGTTGAATACACATCACACATAGAGAAGATATTTCAAACATGTAGCAATCAATGACATAGAATATGTGCATATCACTCATGTTGAATACATACCATACATGGAGCAAATTATCATACCTGAAACAGTCACAAGGTATGCACATAAATGCCAGCCCAGAGTATACACATGATCGTACATACATAAATCATAAAGCATCCGCTTGAAGGCACTTGAATACACATAAGTTATAGTATGCACGTGGGTATACTTGAATACACATTTAAATCACACGGTATACATTTGAATGCATTTGAATACATCAGTCACACTTGAGTACACTTGAATTCATAAGTCATATAATATTCCTAATAATGTACACACATAAGGCATGAAGCAATCACTCAAGGCATGGATCACATACTTGAATACAAAAGGCAAGTGTCATACACATTTATACACGCCGGTATACACATGAGGCAGGAATCAAACACCATCGTACATGAGCAGGCCAAGTTGATTCAGATAGATGCTCTTCCTAAGAGTTATGCCTTGATGGCTCAATCTTCAAGTGGCAATAACAAGAAACAAAATAAGGATTGTAAGTCTAATGAGTCCTCCACCTCTTCAAAAGAGGATGAACCCAAGAAGGAGAATTTCAGTTGTGTGTATTGCAAGAAGAAAGGTCATGATAAACACCATTATTATATGAAGAATATTGATGAGCTTTCTCATCTTCTTCAGAAGAACAATATTCCACTACCCTTGTTTGTGACTCCTTCTACAACCTCTCCCTCTCCATTTGCATCATCATCCAAACCTGCACAGTTAGGGAATGCAAAATTTGCAAGTGGTAAAGAAGATAAAATCTACATGGGTAAAGGACATGCATTGGTAACTTTTGCAGTTCATTCTAGTCGTGATAGATGGTTTTTGGATTCAAGAGCATCTCACCACATGGGTTTTACTCCCTATCCTTTTTTGGGTCTTCATCCTACTGAAATATCTAGGATTTTGTTGGGAGATAGTAAGCTTTTGGATGTTGCGGGGATAGGCAGTGTTGAGATTGGTGATGGTTGTTTTAGAGATGTACTGTGTATTCTTGATTTGCACACAAATCTACTATCCATCTATCAAATTACTCATGGTGAGGTACCTAAGACTGTAGAGCTCACTGCAGATTTTGTTTTCATCAGAGAGGTTGATACTGGCAAAGTCATTGTCATTGGTGAAGCTGATCATGAGTCTCGTCTCTATACCTTTTCTCATTTTGTTGATGATGTTGATTATGAGCCTCACACCCCTCTTGCTAGTGTTGATAGAAATTCCTCGAGAGAGATTGGTTATTTGAACTTTGGAGTTCTTCAAACCTATGTTGATTCATCTCCTGTTGCTTCAGAGGTTGGTTCTTCAACACAACATGATGTTTTTGATCCTTCAAATCATTCTTTGTGGGATAGTCACTTGACAGGTCTTGCAGAGTTGTTTTGTGAATCTCACATTTCTGATTTGGATGATGTTTTTGAGGGTATATCCCTTCTTTTTTATGATAGTATTTGCATTGCTGTCACACCATCTGTGTCTTTGGAGATTGTTGCTTCAGAGTTTCCACATGGTCTTGTTGATCCATATTCTTCAGTTGAGGTTGCACTTGATCATGATGTGACATTTGGTTACGTCCACGGAGGTACCTGGATAGTTTTCACAGGCATCTTTCATGTTGATTCTTCCTCTCCCTTCTCTTGT
>VDFB02121365.1:0-10992 GCA_007258455.2 Sequoia sempervirens
CTTGATTTTGAAGGTGTTTTTGACAACATTATAATTTTTTTTGGAACTCTCTATTTTTGGTAGTTTTTCCAAACGTTTAGCATGTAGTTGTATGAGTCACACTTTCTATTTTAGGAAAGGTTTTTTCAACAAAGACTCGACAACTCGAATTTGTAATATTCTATTGAAGTCACAGTTTTCTATAAGTTTTCAAAAGATTGTTGTATTTTGAATTTTCCTGAGAAATAAAATATGAAAGATCTTTGCCTGTGGTTTTTTTTCTAAAATAATTTTACCAATTTTTCCACATAAATTCTAAGTTATTTTGTGCTTTTTTTTTCTCTCTTTTCTACACTGAATTTTTTTCCTACAGTTGGTATCAGAAAGAGGTTGTTTGTGCTAAAGTTGTATTTTTGGGAAGTAAACAATGAAAGGAAGCACAATTACCAAATTTGAAGTGTAAAAGTTTGATGGCTCTAATTTTTCTCTATGGAAGGTAAACATTCAAGCTTTATTGGTGAAGGATGGATGTTCCCTTGCTCTCAAAGGGGTAGCATCAAAACCTATAGCCATGATGCAGATTGGAATGAAAAGGATAGCATGGACAAAGCAATAATCCAATTATCTCTAGCAAATTCAGTACTATTCAATGTTATGGAGGATAAAATTGCACATGACTTGTGCACTAAGCTTGAAAAGTTGTATGAGAAAAGGTCTTTGGAAAATAAAATTATGTAATGTAAGAATCCATATAATTTGAGAATGTGTGACAATCCATTTGTCAAAAATCATTTGAATGATTTCAATACATTGACAAGCAAGTTGGCTTCGATGGGTGTGAAAATTGAAGAAGAGGATAAGGCAACAATTTTATTATGCTCATTACCTAAAACTTGGGATCAATTGGAACTTAGTAACTCAGCTCCAAGTGGGAAATTGGTCTTTGAAGATGTAGTGGCTACTACAATTTTTGAAGATTCTAGGAAAAAGACATCTCAAGGATCTTCTAATGAAGCACTAATTATAAGAGGTAGAACTCAAGAAAGAGGAAATACTAAGCATGGAAAAACCAGGTCCAAATCCAAGGGGCAAAAAATAGTAAAATGTTAGAAATATGGAAAAATTTGAAATGTTAAAAAGGAATGTAGGCTTCCTAAAGCAAGAAAATAAAATTCTTCTTCATAGGAATCTGATACATAGCTGGAGTTCAAACACAATTGGAAGATGAGGTATTAACTACTAACCTGATAGGTTCTCTACTTCATGTTTGGGTTCTTGATTCTAATGCCTCCTTTCACATGACTCCACACAGAGACTGGTTTTCTTCTTATCGGTCATGTTATGGAGGTATGGTTTACATAGGAAATGACAACTCTTATGAAGCTATTGGTGAAGGTGACATAAGAATCAAAAATTTTGATGGAATGGCAAGGATTATTTAGCATGTCGGAACCGTACCAGGATTAAAGAAAAATTTGTAATCTCTTGGAGTTTTTGATGAACAAGGTTACTGATTAAGTGGTGAAAACAACTATCTCAAGGTACCAAAGGGTGTGTTGGTTGTGCTAAAGGGAGAAAAGGTAGGCAATCTCTACAAGCTGGTTGGGGAAACTAGAAGTGGTGAAGTTGTAGTGGCATCTAATGTAGAAAAAAGCTTTGTATCAACCTAGCATCAATGACTAGGCCATATGAATGAACGTGGTCTCAAGGTACTAGTAGATAAAAATCTTCTCCCAGGTATCAAATGTAAAGATTTAATTTTTTGTGAACATTGTTTATTTAGAAAATAGAATAGATCGAGTTTTTCTAGAAGTACTACCAAAAGTAAAGATGTGTTAGAATTAATTCATTCAAATACTTGGGAAGCTCCTGTTACATCTATTGTGGGTTCGTCGTATTTTGTTTCATTTATAGATGATTATTCTCGTAAGGTGTGGATTTATCTTCTCAAGAAGAAGTTTGAAATGTTTTCTTATTTTAAGAAGTTTAAATCTCTGGTAGAGAATCAAAAGGGTAAGACTATAAAATGTCTAAGAACAGATAATAGAGGATAATTTTATTCAAGAGAGTTTAACCAATTTTGTAGTGAGTTTGTTATTGCAAGGAAATTGATAGTTGCTAAGACACCACAACAAAATGGTGTTGTTGAACGCATGATCCATACAATTATGGAGTGAGCTAGATGTATGTCAAGCACTATTGGTTTAAAGCAAAAATTTTAAGCAAGTTTGTTTCTACAGCCTGTTTCTTGATCAATAGATCACCCACTACAACTCTTGATAATAAAATCTGGAAAGAAGTATGGATAGGTAAACCTGTTGATTATTTCTTTCTTCATGTATTTGGTTCTAATTCTTATGCTCATATTACTAAAGAGAATAGGAATAAGTTGGACGTGAAGTCCACAAAGTGTATTTCCTTGGCTATGTAGAAGGTAAAAATGGGTACAAATTGTGGGATACTGCTACCCTCAAGGTTATAGTTAGCCGAGATGTTTATTTTAATGAAAATTCAATGCAAAGAGGTAAATAACAACAAAGTACAAAAGTTATTCCAATTGAGATGGAAAGTTATGTTGATAATCTACAAGTACCAGATGAAAATCAACAAGGTGAACAACAACCAAATATTCCATAGGGTGATATATCACCCCTTGTAAGGAGGTCCACTAGAGTATTCAAAGCATCTAAAAGGTACTCTCTTGCTTGTAATTTTTTGTATACATTACTAACTCGTGTTAGTGAACCTAGTTCATATTAGGAAGCTTGTGAATTTGAATGTGCAAGCAAGTGGAGAGTTTCCATGGAAGAGGAGATGAAAGCTCTTCATAAGAACAAGACATGGTAGCTTGTACCATTAGCTAAGGGGTGAAAATTTATTGGTAACAAGTGGGTCTTCAAATTGAAAAGGGACATAAATGATAATTTGGAAAGGTAGAAAGACCAGTTGGTGGCCAAGGATTATGCACAAAAAGTTTGGTATTGATTTTGATAAAAAATTTCACCTATTGTACAGTTAAGTACTATTAGAGTGTTTTAGCTCTAGTTGCTAGTCTTGATTTGAAGTTAAAATAGTTAGATGTAAAAATGGCCATCTTGCATGGTGATCTCTCAAAGGAGATTTATATGTAGCAATCAAGAGGATTTGAGGAAAGAGATGAGGAGAATCTTGTTTGTAAGTTGAGAAAATTGTTGTATGGTTTAAAATAGGTGCCAAGGTGTTGGCACAAGTGGTTTGATTCTTTCATGATGAATTTGGGTTTTAACAAATGTGAGGTTGATCATTGTGCCTATTTTCAAAGGTATGGTGATGATAGCTTTATTATTTTTCTTTTTTATGTTGATGATATGTTGGTTATAGGCCCCAACATGAATAAAATCATCCATTTGAAAGATCAGCTTCATCGGGAGTTCAAGATGAAGGACTTAGGCAAAGAAAATTAGATTCTTGGTATAAGGATACACAGATGTAGAAATAATAGGAAAATATAGTTGTTACAAAAAACTTACGTGGTGATGTTTTTGTAGTGCTTCAAAATATAGAATGCACAAACAGTTAATACTACATTTCCTATTCATATTAAATTATCTTTAGAATAGTGCCCTAGCACAAAAGTGGAGAAGACACAAATGTCTCATGTACCATACTCATTAGCAGTTGGACTTGTCTTATGTTTTTCATTGTGTGCACCAGACTAGGCATTGCAGAAGTAGTGAGAGTAGTCAGTCGTTATGTATGGAAAATACAATTCCTAAGTATTGGACGTTTGTGAAATGGATTCTCAAATCTTTGAGAGGCCCTTCTAATGTTACTATATGTTATAGTGGGAGTAGTCTTCATGTTGATGGGTATGTGGATGCATCTTTTGGGGGATACAAAGATAAGAGAATGTCCATTACATGTTACATTTTCTCCTTAGTAGGAGGTGTTGTTAGCTAGGTATAAACATTGTAGACAGTGGTGGCATTGTCTACTACTAAAGCTAAATATATGGAAGCAACACAGGCTAGCAAGGAGGAAATATAGCTTCATAGACTTTTGGGTGAATTACAACTAAAATAGAACATGGTGTTGCATTGTGATAGCCAAAGTGCTTTACACTTAGCATAGAACTCAGCATATCATGCTAGAACAAAGCATAATGATATTCAATATCACTTTGTACATGAGGTGGTAGGAGGACAAATATCTTTGGCCAAGATACACACTAATGTAAACCTAGTAGATATTATGATGAAACCTATTGGTAAAGAGAAGTTCATCCGGTGATCTGGAGGATCTTCACCAAAAATTAAAGTTTCTCATTTATCTCCAGAATTGGCATCATCAGAAAGAGTCTGAAATTCTAACTCCAATGCAACTCGAATGGAGTGAAATGGAGCTACGAAGCCCAAGATATGCCCGGTCAAACCTTGGTCAACTCAAGGCTTAGGTCAGAGAAAAAAAGGTTCAAAATTTGACATCGTCAAAAGTGGTCAAAGTTGGCGTCATCGTGAAGAGCTCATCGAGAGCTTTCCAATGTCGTTCATTTCACGCGAATTGGACTTTGTTTGCACTAGTTATAGCTAGTCAAAGTTCGCAAACAAGGTTGACTTTTGATTGTATGGATGACAAAGTGGACCAATCTTGAGCTGACACGTGTTTGTCCTTACAGTCGACCGTACAAAGTGACATGGATTTTGTATGGTGAGTAGGCATCTGGTGTGGTCGATGAGTCAACAGTCGGTGGAAGTCTACGTGGACGAATCAAAGGGCACCATGTGGCACCTCCTCGGGGTGCCAAGTGGCACCCGTCACAATCTCTCCTCCGACAAGGCACAATTTGTTTGTTGGTTTGTTAAAAAAATTGTTGGGGGGATTTGATCCCCCCACCTCCCATACAGCATGCCAACCTCCTACCAGTCTGCCTACAAATCCGTATCTAACTATATTCGACCGACGATTTATTTTGTTATATAAGCTGTTACCCAATTTTCACCTATGGGCTTCATCCCAGTTAAAATAGATCTATGTTTAGTGTCATGAAGGCCAAGTGGAGACATTGTTGTGCAAGATTAAATCATACATCTGATGCTAAGTCACAAGGAACTCAGTTGGAAATCCTGCCTCGGTCAAGTTCGGCATGAAAATCCTCTAAGGAGAGAGTCGCCAAGACCTTCCAATTGTCTTGCCGACTAAGCGGGGTTCTACCATTTTAGAAATATGCAGTCGGCTAGACATTTTAAATTAGCTAAAGTGCCGAAATGAAGTGAAATATAAACCCAAGAGAATTAAGCTATAACAGCATCTCGGCATTGTGAGAGGTCTCATGAAAGTGGGTAAATTATTGTTGATGTAGTTTTGTGACCACCAATCGACCTAGGAACAAAATGGTGGGAGGCTATTCCATTCTCTCTTGATCAAAGTATTATGTGCGCTAAGATTGCAAGAAAGTTTGCACGTTCAACTCCAAGGTTCCGAAATACTTAGAATACCCTTAGTTGGTTTGATGTGAATTGCTGTTTTCACGAGGGGACTTACACAATTGTTCAGAATTCTTGTAGTTAATAGTAGGTGAATGATTTGAAGGGGATTTTGCGCATATGATTTGGCAATAAGTTCGTTTTCCTAAAGCTAATCAAAAATGTGCGGAAGGTAAATGAGTATAAGGCCTAAGAAGCTTATATTCTATCCTAAATGCAAGATATGTGGAGCTTGATTTCAATAGACTTCAACCGAATTTCACCTAGCCTCACGTCGGACAGCATCAGTAAAATTGGTGCAATCTTCAAAGGGATAGCAAAAGATGTTCAAATTATAATTTAGCATACATACACCATCAGAACGACACATATAAGTATACAAATCACAATCGAAGTTAAACTCAAGATAATTTCCAGTGGACCATGCAAGGTGAACTTATCATCAACAAGTTGCTAGTGGTATGGAATAAAATGAAGCTACCTCAATAAAACACCACATGTCATGTCCCCTTCCAGTTGACATCTCTCAGAGCATATGATTAGCCTATTATGCGACCCTCGTAGGCTGATAGGATGGATAGAGGGTCTTGATGGAGCTTGGCTTGGCTTCGGTTGTCAATATTTTATCAGTTGGCTTTCGTTCGGGCTCATTCGGACACCATTTGCTTGGATTGCTATTTTTAGCAGTATTTGGCACTCAGCGAGGCACCCCTGCTATTTTTAGCAGTATGGTTTGGTCATGTGTAGAATCACTCACTTCTTCGCCAGCTTCAAACGGTTCGTGAATCAGACACATTTTGAGAGATATTATTAATATTTAATTGATTTAATTAAATATTAATTTTTCGGAGCTTATAATATAAAGTTATAATATTTTAAATATTATAACTTAAGTGATTTTGCTGAAGGGGTCGACCATCATGGAAGGGGGCCATTTTTAATTATAATTTATAATTAAAAATGTGATTTGAAACTATTGAAAAAATTAAAGAAGAAGTTCGAATTTATTTTAATGAAACCTAATTGAGAGAAATCGTACTTTTGAAGAATATAAGGGTTTTGCATTGAAATTCGAGCCATGATGATTGAAGTCGACTTTTGCTGAGTATTTTCTTCTGAAGACAGAGCCAAGGGTTCCAGTTTTCAACTTGCATTGGAGAACGTGCAATCTTCAGTGTGTGCGATTCAGAGGCTGTGAAATACCAGCTGATCTATTGCCAGTCAGAGAGATAACATCATTCAGAAGTTATCACAAAGCTTCACAGAGATTTATATCTTTAGGGTTTTGGTTTGGAAATCATCCAGAAAGGGATCTTTTACATTGGCGTATCTTTTGTCAAGATCTGGCACTCAATCCAATGGCCGTACTTTTTATTTAATGCTGCTGTTTTAGAAGCCGTACATTTTTGTACCAGGCCGTACCTTCACAAAGGGTCGTACTTTATTGCTTGAGCAAAGCGTCTACTCTTGGGCCAGTCTGCCATCACCAACTAGGGCGCCTATGCATCTGGTATCATTTTGCATCATTGGACGGAGGGAGAAAGGATCATTTATTGCAGCCGTACTAGTTCTAGATCATTCCAGTTTGCTGCAAATCAGGTTCTTTTGATTAATATTTGTCTTATCTTGCCTGTATATCCGTAATACCTTATTGTAATGGCTATGGCAAAAATAATGCAAGCAATAGTTATTGGTTTCTAAGCTTATTTATGTTAGATCTGAGCTTGTTGTATTTATTAGCAATTTTATATCAATTTCCTTTCAAAATCGCAATTTTCTCTATCCATGCAAAAACACCAAAAAAATCAAAATACACCATGATAAAAAAACACCGGTTTGAAGTCGAGCTTGAGGGGTTTTCTACAGCCTATGTGCTTGAATTGGTTGCTTGCTTGTTTGACTGTTTGGTTTTGGCAGGCTTTTGATTTTAGGCTACTTGGTTGTCCGCTTAATTTCTAATTCATGTGGTTTAAGCTATGAAGTGTATATTATGACTTGCGTATATGTGTATTCATGTGACTTACATATACTTCATGTATTCATGGGTATGAATCAGGCCTTATGTATGCATGTCTTCATTAAATGCCTCTACTTTTTGTGTATTTGGATACATGCTTCATGTTAACTTTATACTTCACCTATCTTATGGTGTTTGTTTCATGGTATATATGGACCTTCTTAGCATCCTACTTGCCCACTTCTTGACGTGTACACTAATGCCACGACTTTTTCGTTCTTAAGAATATACTTGTGTTTGTAGAAATTCATGCCTCATGTATTCGAATGTTGGTGTATGCTCTTTGTATTTATTCATGCTGGTACTTCACGCTTTACTGCTTACGTGTATGCAAATGTATGACTCATATCTTATGAGTGTGCCTCATGTCTTACATGCTTGCTTTATGCCTAATGTGCTTTAGCATGTCTACTGCATGAGTATATTCCTGTTATGTATGTTAGATCTCTTGAGTGTATATTTCTGAATTCAACATGTATACTTCTTCGAGTGTATTTGCATACCTTGAGTGTATTAACACTCCTTACTTATATTTCCTAAGTGTGTTTTTTATCTTGTGAGTAATTATGTGTTTGTTATATGCTTGATGTACCTTCGGCATGATTATTTCATGAAAACTTATGTGTGATCAATTCATGTTTGTCAAGGTTCTTCACACGGGAGTTCCCTCTTAATGCTTTGAACGTGCTTCGTAACGTGACTTATGTCTTCTCATGCTTCGTATATTACTGGCTTCATTACCAATGTGATTGTGGGTTACAATATCTTATGAGCATACCTTGTGACTGTTTCATGTATGATAAATTGCTCCTTGTAGGGTGTGTATTCAACATGAGTGTTAAATGTGTGTACCTATTGTATACCATTGATTGCTACATATCCGAAATACTTTCTCTATATTTGATGTGTAATTTATGCAAATGCGTCGCACGTAGGATTCTAGTTTTGTATAAGCGTATGATTGTAAATGTATGCTTCATGTGTGCTAATATGAATACTCCATGAAGTTGTGTACTACTGCTTACATCTGATGTCTTACAACTATGCATTCACTCCATGTAAATATTTCATAAGTTTATGTTATGTTCCACTTCTTTTGATGTTTGGTTATGTCTTAAATGTTTTCAACATATTTACTCCATGAATACTCTTTTCATGTATGTTGGTTCATGCCTCATGTGTATTCGAATGCAAATCGAGACTTGCGAGTACAGATATTTATAACTCTTTCCTTTGTGTGTATGATTTGTGCCTTGAGTGATTGCTTCACATCTTATGTGCACATTATTAAGTATATTATATGACTTTGATTCATACCCTAAGTGTATTCAAGTGTGGAATTCAGGTGTATTCAATTGTGACTTATGTATTCAAATGCATTCAAGTGTATATCGCGTGATTTTTTAATCCAAATGCCTACTATGACTTATGTATTCAAGTGCCTTCAAGTGAATACTTTGTGGGTTACATTATGATTTGTGTGTGATCATGTATATACTTAGTGACTAATATTTATGTGTGTACCTTCTCTCTTACTTGTATTCATGTGTTTATCTTGCGACTTCCATGCACTCTCATTATGCGACTTATGTATTTATAGATATACTTTGTAACCCACATATATCCCGACATATATTCTTCATTAAGTAGTTCCATGTGTTTGCTTCATTCAGATGTGTCATCAAACAAGATTACTCCATGATGTCTTATGCTTAAAAGATCAATTGAAAATTTGTTTGCCTAATTGCTTCTTGAGTTGAGGAGCTATGACTTTTTGAAGTGAAAGAGATGTTTGGAATTGTGATTGCTTGAGGACAAGCAATCTTGGGCGGGGAAGACGGTCATGTCCCCTAAAATTACTAAGCTATAAAGCATTTAAATACAATTAAATGTCAAAATCCAAACATAAATAACTTCGATTTAAATATAATTATAATTGTCATTGATAATATTATAATTATAAATATAATAATAATAAATCTGAATATTATAAATGCTGTTAATATATTTATCTACACTCAAAAGAAATCACAAAATACAAGAAAATAATCTAACTACTAAATATTGTTACTAATCTAATCACTAAATAAAATAAATACCAAACATATTATTTCAAAACGTAATATACCAATTACAAATGAAATAAAATAAAACATAAAATACAAATATACAAAATAAGGAAATAATGCTTGGAGCGCTCAAACACCATTTCAAATCACAAGAGACAAAACCTTTCATAAGGACGCGACCCAATGGAAGGATTCGGGATATAAAGTGAAGAGGAAAGCATTCGGAAAAAAGGGAGATAGAAGATCGGCAATAAAAAAAAAGCATAGAAAACATTCTCGTGACTAGAAGTAGAATAATATGATATTTGTCTTTAGCCTCAAACTTCAAAGGGGCAAGAGCATTCAATAATATATAAGATACATCACCGCCACCATGAGCTACAGACTGTTGCATGTAATCTCGGGAGTTAAGAAAGATGACAGGAAAAACATTTAAAGGCAGTCAAGCTTAATCGGATTTTACCAAAGACGCCCTTGTCATAAAAAATATATATTATGATACAAATAAGGTGGGGGAGTAAAGAAAGAAGAATGTAGGGAAGAGGAGAGGCACGATGGAATAACGGAAGAAGAATATATTCCTGACAAAGGAATCATCTAATAAAAATATTCTCAACAATCTGTTCACCAAGGAGGACAGGAAATCGATGAGCAGTGGGAGAAGCAAAGAAAGATTATTGAAATATATTCTGCATCAAGGAATCGGCAATTCAGGTACCTACTAATTTATGTAGAATGTGTGAGTAAATATAATGTGAGCATATATATATATGATATGCAAGGGTAAGTGTTTAATAAATTTTAAATGAGGAGTAAGTACTATCATATGTAAGTAAAATAGTAGATATCAGATAAGATTTTGGTTGAGACTTATATTATTTAAGTGTGTCATGATTTATGAATATATGTAAATATAGTGTGAGGGTTAGATATAAATAACAAGTATGTATATTCAAATATAGATATTATGATGTTTGGGTAATAAATGAGAATTTAGTAATGAAGGGTGTTGGACATATATAATTAGTATTATATGATAAATATAATTATATCAAATATAATATGTTTATGTATATAGTTCATATATTGATAAATGTATTTTGGTAATTGATGAAGTATGTATATATATATATGTGTGTGTGTGTGTATATAATATATTATATATGACTATCCAATAATAATGCTTACAGCAATTATTGCACCTCATAAATAATAATGACCATTCATTCACTATAGCGATAAATGGAATAATAGAGTTCCATCTATGGGATCTTGAAAGACGATTAATATCTGCTTATGAAATATATATCATAGAAGAATCTTTCATAGTGAGTGATAAGGAGGAAACGAATAAACTTTGACAAGAACGAAATATTTATATCATTTTCGATCTTATTAGAAGTTATTACTGGAATTCTTTGATCTCTAACGTTTCTAATGTCTCTTTGAGAAACACTTTGAATGC
>VDFB02121366.1:0-11075 GCA_007258455.2 Sequoia sempervirens
GCTATTTGGAGGCAATTCAATGGCCCCTTGGGCTTTTCTTTTTTATTTTTTTGAGAGAAGATAATTGGCAAGCCAACTGCCTTTTCATCATCAATGACAAGTGTACTCCTAGCATGTAGAAGTAAATCCAACTATTGTTTATAGGGTGACTAGTTAGGTCTATAGTTTCCTTCTTTTTTCCATAGCTCTAAGGAGAGGGAGAAAGCCTCAAATTCACTTTGTCACAATTTCTATAAAAAAAAAAAGACTTAGGCTAAGTAAAGGATGTTCCACCCTCCTTGTGATTGTTTTTAGTCCCTTGAATTTCATCCCTCTATTTTTATTTTATTCCAACACAGAAAAAAAAGGTTTGAGTCGCTAGGAAAAGAAATTTGAAAACAGAAAAGCTGAAGGTTATGAATACAATCAAACATACCAACAAGATGTTCCCTCAGTGAATCAAAGAACTTGCAATGCTTTCTACAAATGCCACATATGGGTTCATGTCCAGAATGACAGGTCAATCTCATGTGTTCTACCAAATGCTCCATTTTGTTGAATTTCTTGAAGCATGTTGCACATTTGTTCCTACAATCACACCCATAAATGTTATCTTCTCAAATTTACTTAAAAAAGATATTCCATGAAAAGAAAACCATATGCCATGAGAGACAATTTGACCGAACATAGCATTGTATTAACACATAATAAAACTTTGTACTAGATTTTCATTTGGGAACATTTGTAGTAAATCGTGCCTTATATTTGCTATTAGGGAACACCCTCATCATTGTTACTATAATTTAATCAGGCAGTACTAAGAAAATCAGAGATCTTAAACTGTGCAAAGTTCACAATAAATCTCATTCCAAGAATGCATATATAGAATTGTATCATAAATGAATTTTAAGCAGATAAATCATATGCCATGATAGAGTTCCATCTTAACTAATCTATAGTGACTTCACCTTACAATTCAATTGCCATTGCAATCTCTTCTAGTTGTACAGGGTTTGGCTTCACTACCTTGTCATTTACTACCATTCCCTTGCACATAGAAAATTGTCCTCATGCCTTTTGCATAATGCATAGGTATAGCACTGTCAAACTTGGACTATAGAGGTAGGCAATGAACACATTGGAAAATGTAGATTGGGATGCAATGAATAGTACTAACATTATACTACCCCTAGGATTCTTAAAATAAACATCAATGTACAAGATCCATACTACCCCTATGATCAGTGTACAAGATCCATACTGCCCCTGTGACTAAGATTTGTCCTTTATGACAGAAAAATGAATTGAGAACTGTCAAACTGGGACTAAATATATGAAGAGCACTAAAGCTTGAAAAAGACACAAGTACAAAACATGAAAGAGTGTTAACTACAAACATGGCATGAATCAGAAATACCACCAACTAAGCATAATATCAATCACAATATGAAGACATGAAGAGCATTGTCAATATGATTAAGATATTGTCACTATATCATTATCAATGAAACTTATCACCATGAAGCATCAATACCATGAGCTTTGACATCAATACCATTGAATGATCAAGTTTACCAACAAACACCATTAACCTTTTGCAACTTGAACATAAACACATTCCTGACACACAACAAGAAATAACATACCTTTGACATCACTTCCTTTAACATTTTTGCATCAACACTATGAAGTGAATGTCTGCAAATAATCACCTTGTATGTTCAAAGTACACTAAAGGAGCAAATCATTATCCAAAATCCAAATCACACAAAGGTTGCACTTCAAAGAACATTGTGACACATCTTTTGAGACCATTGCCATTATGACTATTATAACACCTTTTGTATAGTAGACTGCTTTTCATTTCACTTCATGGTCTTCTATAGACTATAGCTCAAGTAGTTCAAACTCTTGAAGCATTGTCAAATTAGAAACACATACCTTTTCTTATCAAGATCACAATGATAACACTGGAAAACAATCATAATGTTGTTGGAAGATACCTGCAACAGGACTTTTGAGGAGAAAGAATAGAAGCATTATAGCATTTTCAAAGACTCATATGATATTGTCATTGAAAAATTCAAACAAGGACTATCACAAACTTGAAGGTTGGTTGAGTCTAGTCTTTGCATCTCTTTGATGGATTATGTTCTTTAATTAAATTTAAAAATTACTAAAATGGTTCTCTTGTATTTGGTATTTCAACATTATGTTCATGCATAGAGGGGTAAACCATAACATGCCATGAAATTGTATAAAAAAAAGTCTATCCAATAGCTTATAAAAAAATTCAAAGACAATCTATGCAATCTCCACATGGTATCATGTGACCTATACAAGACTTTAAACTCACCACACTTGAAGTGTTTGAAAAAATGCCTCAAAGAAATGTGGTCTCATGGACTGCAATAATTGCAGGATATACACAAATCAAATATGTTGAAAAGGCTTTAGAAAATTTCAAGCAAAGGAAATTTGTAGGTTTAAATCCAGACTTCGCAACCTTTCCCAGCATCCTCTCTGCCTGTTCCAAAATGGAAGCTTTGGAACAAGGTATGGACATCCATCAAAGCATAATAGAAGGGGGATTTTCATCCAATATTATAGTTGGAAATGCTTTGGTTGACATGTATGCAAAATGTGGAAGCATAGAGAAATCATTTGAAGTTTTTGACAGAATGCCTCGAAGAGATGTCATCTCTTGGACTGCAATTATTGTTGGATATGCACAAAATGGATTTATTGAAAACACTTTAGATACTTTCAAGCAAATGCACTGGCGGCAGTTTGTTCCCATAAACTTGCCAAACATTTCCACCGGTGGGTTGTCGGGCTTTGGAACAGTGCATGAACATCCATCAAACAAGCAATACAGAATTTTGGTTTTGATTGCCAGAAGTTGCAACTGCCTGGAGCAAAATTTCAGCTGGCGAGGCATGTGGAATCTTTTGATGGCATGCTCAGTGAGATGCCATCCATGGAATAACAATGATGGATTAAGTGGATGGTGCAATAAAAAGGATTTTCTGAAAAGGCTTCTTTAGGGAACTTCGCAAGCAAATGAACGGTGGCGTAGCCAGTTCCTGTAACCTATGCCACATCCCTTTAGTTTATGCCAGCCGTAGAGCTTCGGAGTAAAGAAGCAGTTATCCGGTCGTGAGCAATAGAGTAGATTTGCCGGATATTAGTGGTTTGAAATGCTCATGAAATGTATGCAATGTGGAAACGTATTAATAGCGCACGGAACTCTTTTATTGAATGCCTCCAAAGAAGTGCTCATCTCATGGAAAATGGAATACTAAAGATATACAAAGGATTCTCGGTAAGGATGCTCTCGCGCCATATTTGCCAGTATAAAGTTTCTTTGCAACCAATATTTCAAATTCGAGAGAAGATAGGTAAACCCACATTCCAACATGGTCACTTGTTGAAAATGGTTGCCAACATCAAAAAGATACCTACTCTAGTCTTATTTGATTTTTTCTATAAAAGATGCTTAGCATCTGGTAACTAAATGCTTTATAATTGAGTAATATAAACTCAAATAGATACTTTCTAATAAATGAAAGTTATTGATGCATAAAAGGTGGAGACACTCACAATTATACCAAAAATGATCAGACTTCAACAAGACATCAACCCTTGAAATCACAATCACCCAATCTGCCCTTAAGACACCAATAGAGGCTACTAGCCTTCAAAGTGTAACAAATTGAAACATATTTTAGAAAAGGTCGTCCAATATCCAATCAAGCATCAAACTAAACTTTTTTTAGTTCCCAAATCACTGTCCTAAAAGATCACCAAGGGTTCCTTTACAACAACACAGAGATTCAATAGGCCATCCCACCCAAAAGGCTACTAAAGTAGCCTATTTTCCAAAGGAGGTACCACAAAAACTTATGAGGAACTCAATCTAACAATGGGGCAGCACTTTTCACATGTCCAAACCCCAAATTCCACCAGTGGTTCTCTTCTATACAGCCTCTTGGTTCCTTATTCCTCAAACCCTCATTTTTAGGCTAAAACATAGGGTTTATTAAAAATCTAATGCCCAGGATTCTTCAGATCCTACCAATCAATCAAACACATTAGTCTACACCCCCTCATGCTCAAAAGTTCATAAAACCACCAGTCCTAACAACCCATAGTCATATTCACCATTCTAGCCTTCATTTTCTTACCACTTTACAAAGAAATTACTCTAAGCATCAAGCCCACACACCCACCAGGAGTCCCCTTTTCCCTAAATTATCACCATAACATTGGAAACCATTTGCAATCCCTATCCCAAGGAAACATCAGTGAGGGGTCTGTCGAAGATTGATCAGTTTCAAACTCCTACCAAACCAGGTTCACAAAAAATGAGAAAAACGATCACCTGAAGATGAGCCCTTCAAATCCGTTCATTGATCCATGCTTAATAAGAAGCGCTCACAAAATAGCCGTTAATGCATAAGAGTTCCTTTCCTTGCATCTTAATTTATCGCGAGCCAAAATGGAGAGAAAACAGAGAAATCTAAAGATTACAATGCTGAGAACAATGAATTGTTGATTGATTTCTTCAAGAGAGACTTTACATCGGTGCATCTGAGATATTTTAAAGGTTTACCAATTGTCTTTAACTTCCTACACCTGCCAAACTACCTTTCAAACCATTGTGACCGTTGGTCTTTTCCTTTACAAGTATTTTTGCACTAATAACATCATTACAATTTAGGAAGCAACCTTACATAATTTGACATCCCCTTATATGTTACCCCTCCAAAAGACTCACATACACAATATAATGGTCTTTATGAACTTATTTAACATACTAAGACCTCACTCACCAAAATCCTCTAAAACTCACGATTACATATGTTCTTTACATTATGGAGCAATTTGACATATTTCACCATTGTTTCCCAAGATGACTCTTCCAAACACCTATTAGGACTAAGTTAAGCCTAAATACATTAAAGAGTGATCTTAATGACCTTATTTAGCATAATAAACTCAAAATGTAACAAATTCCTAAAGCCAACTTAAAATCATCATCCATTTTAATGGCGCCCTTGCACCAGTTATTGAAGTGAAGCCTATACCAAAAACAAAATGATCTTTATATTG
Source organism: Sequoia sempervirens (assembly GCA_007258455.2). Classification (NCBI taxonomy): domain Eukaryota; kingdom Viridiplantae; phylum Streptophyta; class Pinopsida; order Cupressales; family Cupressaceae; genus Sequoia; species Sequoia sempervirens. The sequence goes on from VDFB02121366.1 coordinate 5,095, forward strand.
CCTCATTTATTCAAACTGTATAATAAGAGTGCAGCTAACTCTACAGTGATGATGATAAGTAAAATATACCTGACAACAGCCATAAAACCACTAGGAAACAAAGCTGGTCTTTGCAAGAACAAAACATGTTTACATAAGCATCAAACGAATTCTAATTTTTGATACATTTTTGAAGTCCAACAATAAAAATATTAGGAATACACATGTTGTTATCAAGTTAAAAGAAAATGCATAAGCATACTCTACTATAATTTAAAACCATAAACCATTAGAGAGCATATGACCTTAACTTGGCAATTCAAATGTGTGCATCTGTTGGCAACATCAAAAGATACCATTAAACTAGTCTTTATTGTAGAAGCTTTGATGTTCTCTTTTACAAAATAAATATGTTGTAACAATCTTCTCAAATTTGTTTGCAACAAACTACTTCCAAAGAAGACAAGTTATAACTTATAAGAATATTTTTTTATCTTTGAACTTGTAGAGGAGCTAAAGAAGGGGAAAAAACTATCAAATGCATCAAATCAACTCTATAAGGGAAACTCCTAATACGTTTTTGTGGATGCTAAAATCTGCAATATGGTTAGTTTAAAACACCATTTTAACATCCCTATGAAATAATGAAACACATCAATCATGCAATAAAAATGGAACAATAGAAACTAAAGAATGCATATGAAAGACATGATCCAACTCTATCTCATAGTGGATTGGTGTCACATGTGCTAGTGACCCTTTCCCAATCCTTGATTAAAGCTCAAAATGATAAAATGCAAATGGAGATGATGGATTGATGATGAACAAGATCAAATCTCAAATGAAGAGAGTAACCTTGCATGAAATTGTGAAGGATTGTGGAGGATTTGCTCAATGTTGAAGCCTCTATTTGAAGATTTCAAATGCTAAGATTGTTGAAGAGGGACCAATGTGGGATCAAAAACAAGCCAATGAGTTGAGGACACTTGTCATCATGTGATTAGTTGATGTATATGCAAGATTTGGGAAGAGTTCCCAAGAGGGGGACTTTTTGAATTCAAATTTGCAATAAATTTTGAGAGGGGGACAAGAAAGAAGAGCAATAAATGCCCTGTTTGACTTGTCATGTTGAGGGAAAATGAGGTTTTAATAAATCAATAAAATTGATTTATTGTGCAAGTGGCTAGATCTAGATAATGCAAGTGGGATGGGATTAACATTAGATTAGGATTAGATGATGATCATGCTGATTAATGCTGATTAGATGAGTTGACATTTTGGACTTTGATAATTGATTTATTTAAATCAAAAAGGAGGAAATAGGATTTAGGATTTAATTTAAAGGAAGTCCTGATTTATTGGATGAATGGAATATGATTATGCATGATGTAAATTTGACATGTCTACATTTGCCTCTTTGAAGCAATGTACTTATTCGCGTTGGTTCAAAATAACTTCACCATGTCCGAAATTTAAAAATTTTCTGATTTTTCGGATGCACCAGCGGAAAGTACACTGGTACATTGCCCCCTCGAGAGATCGAGCGAAAAGATTCAATTTGAGGGTCGATCTCACGATAAAGAGGTTCAAAATGGATGGTTATGGATGGCGATGCAAATGAGATGATTTTAAGATGCTTAGAATAACAAATCTATATTATTCTAAAAATTAAATGATGATATGATATGAGATGGATGAGATGGATGATGTGATATGCTGTGATTATTACAGCGGATGATTTGCCTTGATATGCTTAGACTAACATATCTATATTATGATGATGATGCAAATGCAATGCATGTGAAATGATACGATGTTTATTATGTATGATATGAATGATATGTGATATCTTTTATTTGTTTGTAGATCTGAGGATGGATGCATGATGGATGCATAATGGATGCATGATGTTGAATCTTGAATGAGATGATGACAAGAGGATCCAACAAGTCCATAATTGGTCGAGACTTTATTAGAGATGACGATGATAGATGATGATGATGATAATAAAAGATGATGATGACAAATGATGATGATAGATGGATGATTTGCTTATCAAGGATTGGGATTTTCAAAGGGTCACTTACTTTATTTTTGATAACATGCCTAAGTACGATGCATCAAGGTATGAAGGACCAGGATGGCGTTGTACTTAGTGTGATGGACTTATTTCGACAAATAGATAGGAATGTGCTTGTTCACACCTAACATCGGAAACCTTGCCTAGGATGCACTTTAGGAAGTCTCAAACATCTCCGGACAAAACGGAAGGTATAACCAATCGTGCAATAGTCAACAAGCTACTCTGAAACCTCCTCCATACACTTATCTAACAAAGCAAGTATTACGTAAGTTATTTCACAAGAGCGTCCAACAAGCACAGCAAACAAAAGATAATGATCGTTGCCCCATTCCTATTTCTCTAAATCCCTCATTTTGGATATCATCGAGGGTCCTTGGAATAGGCGCCAATAAGATATAAATCAAAAGAAAGATCAAATTACACAACAAGCCAATGTTCTTTATACCTTCAGCCAAAGGGATGTGTTTTGATAGGATAAGAATCCAAAGTGATATCTAAAATGATGCCCATTATCAGAATGATATATCCTAGGACATGCAGTGTATAGGATGATGATGGTTTGATAATTTGTTTGAAAGGCTATTGATATGAGGTTGACTGACATGTTTGAAAATGATCAAGAGTTTGATTTTGTTTCAATGGTTTGTTGTTTTGATTTTGATTTTACGATTGAAGATTCATTTTGCTTACTATTGTGATTGTTTATGTTTGTGTTGCCAAAGGATGAATGTGATGTCCGGTTTATTATGGATGATTGATTATTGCGGGTGCAAGTGAGATGAGGCGGATGGATTTTTCAAATGTTGGATGTTTTGGAGTTTTGCAATGTTTTTGATACATTTTTGGTATTTTCAAAGGTTTCAAATGTTTTGATTTTTAGTTTTTCAATGTTTTTGGATTTTGATGTTTTTTGAATGTTTTTGGATTTTGGTGTTTTTTGAATGTTTTTTGGATTTTGATGTGTTATGATTTTTTTTGGATTTTCTGATTTTCTAATGTTTTTGGATTTTTTGATGTTTTGGATGTTTTTGGATTTTTCGCACGATTTTGACGATTAGGATATGGACATGTGTGACGGTATCAGTGCTTTGTTTATGATTTTGTTGAAGACCAAGCTAAGGTTGATTGATCGGATCAATGGATTGATGATGATGATAACATTGTTGACGATACACAACAATGCAATGATTTGATTGATCAAGATTGATGATGATAACATTGTCGAGGATACACAACAATGCAAGGATTGATTGATTGAGATTGATGATGATAACATTGTTAAGGATGCATAACAACGCAAGGATAGTGTTAAGCAACACAATGATTGGGAAAGATATCCCCAAGATGATGATGTTTTGATTGGATTTGATTGATCATGTTTGATGAAGCTTGGTTTTGAACAAAAGATGTTTGGATGATGTGATGTTGAAGGATGCGTTAGATGTGACTGATATCAATTGTTTGGATTGATGAAAGATGAAGACTGATAAGGAATGTCTTCTCGTCAAAATGTGCCATGGGCTAGTGATTCAGATTCTAGATCACAAATGCTTTGACCAATTGGTTTCACGTTTTCTAATGTTCGGATCGCCACATAAGCTGGAGGATATAGATCAAGATTTATTCTCGAAGCAAGATGTATATATCTGCCCCCAATGTCTAGCAATGTATGGAGTGTGATGGGTAGATTCTCAGATAGGTGAATGGATGGATGGATATGATAAGCATGCAAAGGATGCCAAGGATTATCTTGCGATAATATAAGGTATTTGGATAACGAATGCTCATTTGGATAATGCTTTCATGGCTTGGATAATGTTGGATAGCATAGGATCAATGAAAATGACCCATGCCAAGATGTTTATCGTAAGCAAGCGTAAGGTGTGCCCCAAAATTTTTATCAAGATCAAGATAACTTGCATGATGGACGTAGATGGATAAAGATGGATTGGATAAATGGCTTATGGATGGATGGATTGTGGATGAGATGGATGGAATGCTTTCCGGTTATTCTGAGGATGGGATGAGATGCTTTCAAATTTGGCGCTTTATAGATGCTTGGAGTTCCCCACATGGCCTTTCATTTTACCCGGGGTTTTAGATCATGAGTCTTGCTTAAAGCGCCACCGTAGTAGTTTCCTTTCTCAGGATGATTTTTTATCTTTCTTGTTTGTAATCCCTTTTGGATTTTTGCTTTTGCTTTTTTATGAAAGATTCATGCTGAACCACCTGGTGGTGTTGACGTAGATGCTTCTATCATAATGTGCCATCGATACCCTGCTTGAAGAAGTTGCTTTGCTAAGATACGTACACTTGAATGCAACTTTTTGGATTAAATTGTCTGCTTCATTTGATGCAAAGGTTAGCATCTCATTGGCACATGGCGGTAGAAATTACCAGAATCCTCATGATGAAGGGTCGTTGCCAATACATGATTATGCATGATGTAAATTTGACATGTCTACAGTTTTGAATTTGTGAGATTCGACCCCCAGATGAGACATTGATCAGAGAAACATTGGACAGTTTGGATGCATTTGAAGGGAGCTTGGAGTGGCTAAAAACGGTTTTTGGTTCAAATGTTGAGTTTCCATGACAATGCGTGTGTGAGATTGTTTTGAAGCACTCAAAGAGTCTGTGGGATGAACTTTTTGAAACCCTATTTTTTAGTAGGATGAAACAAATAATAGTTGATGGATTTGCAGATCTGTGTGAGAGAGTTAAGGTTGGTAAATTCCTTGAAGCATAGTTACATCTTTGTCAAGTTACAAAGATGTTGAAACCCATTTGCACAAATTAACTACTAGTGAGGGCTAGCTTGTCAAGAGAGGGGACCTGAAAAGTGTCAATTTACCTTGGTTGAGTTTTAGATTTATGATGACAAATGATGAAGATTGGTTTGGTCACCCTAAAGCTTATTTTGGAACTGAGGTTAGTCAAATAAAAGATACCGTAGATGAGGGGTCCAAGAATATTCTAGAAGACCTCCTAAGTTTTCTTCATGCACATCAATCTCCTTCAAGGATAAATGATTTACCACCTTATTTGCAAGAGCAATGCTTCCATTTTATCTCAACATTGATTTTTGAGATTGAAGAACATCTTGCACATCTTTCAAAAGCTCTCTATCAAGAAATGAAAAATGAGGAGATGCCAGAAAAAATGAACAAGGAGACACTAGAACCGACAGTTATAATGGAAAGGGCACTTTTCTTAGGAAGGCTTTTAGTTGCTCTCAGTTTTCATTCAACTTCCCTTCCACTAGTTTTTGGCTCATCTCAGCTCTAGTTTGTCGAGAACAAAGCTTCAGTTTCAGGGAAAGGATCTTCGACTTTTAGATATTCCAATACTGATTTTGATTACCCTCTTCTAGACAGTTCTGGAAGACAAATACTAACAAGAGGGGTCAGTTTGAAGCCTGAATCATAGGATAAAAATAATAGCACCAAATTGAATAAATTGAGAAGAACTATGCACAATCTTTGTATCAAAGCTAAGAGGTATCACTTCCAATGTATGACAAGGTAGTGTCACGGGCTCTTCCAATGTATGACAAGGTATAGAACTTGATGGTTTTTGCTTCCAACCTTAGTTGGAAGCTTTAATTTTCATCAACTCCGGACTCTTTGAGGGATCCTCCCCTCACACAACTATTTGTACTTGTACTTTTTTTAGGATTAACATTTTGGGCTTACACCACTCATCCATTTCTTTGTTTTTTTTCTTTTCTTTGCTTTATTTTATTTTGTTAGCCTTGCTTCTAGGGGCCATTTCCCTAATAATTTTCTATTGCAATAGGAGAAAATTCTAGTCCCACTAACCTATTCTTGGACGCTCATGGTGATGTAAGCAAGGTGGTTGACACTTCCAAACCAATACAAATGATCAAACAAGATTAGGAAACAACTCTCACATCACT
>VDFB02121367.1:0-29531 GCA_007258455.2 Sequoia sempervirens
CAAGGACAAAGATGCCCTATGACAAAAACATCCCCCTATTTTGCTCGGTCCCAAATTCAAATATGTAGGTGCCAGAATTTTATCATTTGCAATTCAGGTTGCTAATGTTGGCTATTGGGATCTAATTTGCGGGAAATTGAATAAATGCCTATAAATACCTAATTATTGCATCATTTGAAATCTAACAAGAGATATCTAGCAATAATTGAAAATCAAGAGAATTCAAGGGCAAATTTGTGAGCATTATTGCAACAATTCAATATCCAAACATCATGTCAAATCCTATGTGAGTTTATGCATGTTCATATTATCATTGTTTGTGAAGGCTAATCCCTTTGTAGGTCTCCAAGCAATTCAAGCAAATCAAGCAAGCAAATTCCAAGACCTTAGGTGATGTCTATGACTTTAGCCCTTCAAGGAAGCCATTGAAGGGTGGTGAGTTGCAACACTTTGTTGATTCATTATTCCTTCCTATCATTTATCTTACTATCATTGATATTGTCATTATGGAAGTGGAAACACTAACACGAGGTTTGACTAAGGCAAGCCCCTGAATGGCACAACCCTTCTCTCTTTGAATGTACAAATTTTAAGTTTGAGGGAGATTGAAGGAAGCTTGAAGATCTACTTTCTATTGTTACATTCAAAACCCTACATCTTGATAAGCCATAAAAACTCATACAAGAATTATTCGTTAGTGATCCGAAAAATTTGCAAGCAAAAGTCGAACGCTTGGATCTAACATGAAAGGACTATGAAAAAAAGTCTAGAATATTCCTATAAGGACATATACACCCTTGGATGGCTTTGTCCTCTTATTCAAGTCATCTTCAAATTTTCAGGATAGGTGCACAAAGCTTTGTCTTACTAAGATCTACCTGCAAATTTCTATTATAGTTTCTCGATTGTCAAAATCTTGCATTTTCATATTAGAGCACATAGTCTAATTAGGTTAATCAAGGAAAACCAATTCCAATCAATTTCCAAGACATAAAATTATGCAGGTCAAGGTATGATTGACTCACCTACAAGGTTGAAAGTCAATCTAATCACCTTGTTGATTTGCATCCTAATGTTCTCTTGAAAAAGGAAATTGATCCTAGGTTCTTTGCATTAGGCTTAGGACCCATTTTCATCAAAACATTTTGGTGAACTCGACATTTTAACATCATAAACGACATTTTAACATCATAAACCTTCTGTAATCTAAAATTTCACTCTAAATCTAAGTTTTGCATTGCATTATTTTGCATTGTTCACTTAGGGTTTCATTTTTACACCATAAAAGATAAAACTCAAAAAATTGCATATCATATTTCATCATAGGTTGCACTAGGATTAGTTTTAGTCATTTAGGTCAAATGTACATTCAAAATTGCATTCACAATTGTCGTTTGTTGTTCAAGCATTGTTACATATTTATTTTGAGCTACATTGTCTTAAATCAAGTGAATTCTAGAAAATTATTCACTTTCAAAGTATGTGCACATAGATACAAAATCCTTAAAAAATCTAATAAACAATCAAACTTTTAAGTTTTCTGAAATCCTATCCAAGATACAGATGCCCTTGTGCGGCTATGTCCTGCTATTCTTGGCTCAACAAAAAATTTCTCAGATCTTTGTTTCTATGTCCTTGGACTTTTTTTGCTTGCTAATTGTTGATTTTGACTTATTAATTGCATCCATTTAGACATCTTTAATATAGCTCAAAAGGTGAGAATTTTCATTATTTTGTTTCAAAATTGCATCAAAATCAACATTTTCAAATTTTGGCCTCTAAGAATTAGTCAATTTTTATATTTTAAATAAAAAAATGCACTCAAAATTGTCATTTATTGTTCAAACATTGTTATACACTTGCATTGGTATAAATTAAGTAAATTATGGACAAATAATCGCTTTCATACTTGTTTGTAAATAAACCTAAAAGCCTTAATCACTATCATACATAATCAATTTTGAATTTCCTAAAACCTTGTCCAAGACACAAATACCCTTGGGCGGCTTTGTCCTCCTGCTATTTTTTACCCAATTTTTTGGGATAGAACTCTCCCAAGATCCTCTACTTGGATCCGTTGTTTGTTTTCCAGTTACTTGTTGCATAATAATCTAAACCTTAGTACAAGCATCATATCATCATGGCTCGGTGTTTTGGTAAGATGTGGACTTCATTAAAATCCTTGGCTGATGTTTCAAGTTGTGTTTGGTGATAACCTTAATATAAATGATTATATTCATGATCCTTCACCTCTGAATGCATGCCTTGTTAATGAAGATATCTTTGGATAAGATGAGGAGAGCATGAATTAAGTCATACATAATTCTTTGTGTAACCTCAAGAACAATGCAACCTTTTATCCTTTAACGGAATTGCCTAATCACCCATACCATCAACCAACATCACCTATCATACCACAACTGGAAGTGTTTTATATGTCGCATTAAAAAAGTGACTTGCAATTCATACCTCAACCAATGCACATGGAAAAACCTACCAATAACAATCACAAGGAAAACACATCAACCAATTTCTCATCATATGAGAATAAAAAATTACAAACACACCTATCAATTTGGAGAAAAGCTATGGACAAGGCTTTAAGATCTTAAATAAAACAAGGGTGTGACACAAAGAATGAACGTGAAATCCATCCCCTTTTGGAACAAACACTATCCAAAGATACCAAAGGCATAGGTTACCAAGGTCCTCTGCCTTTACATAAAAAATTTGTGCCACTAACTAAGGAATACATAGTCCATGGTCCTATTAAGAAAGGTGTGTTATACAAATTGTGGGAGAAGATAGATACTAAATTGAAGAAATTGAATTATTTTCATGCTTAAGTAGACGAGTAAATTGAAGTAGTAAGTAGTAACCTGGTTCATCTCATGAGAGGCTACAACTAGAACAACCCTAAGAATTAGAATGAGAATTTGATATATATCCAACATTCATTTGATAGAACCTTGCATTATTCTACTAACAAATCTCTTTTTGACAATAGTTTAGGTTCTTTGCTCCAAGTCCCTTTAATTTTGTGATGGAATAGCTACAAATTTATCCAATATTGGATGTACACAAGGCTAATAAATTGATTAAGAAGATTCAATAAAGACACCTACAAGTTCAAGAAAAGTGGAAATAGTCACAAGCCAAAAACAAAGAGAGACATGACCAACAATTTAGAGTTGTACTTAAATAAGCAAAGAGTTAAGGGAGAAACTAAGAAGTTAAATGATATCAATTATAGTATGGCTCCTTTCAGATAATTGAGTGGGTGAGAAATAATTATTTTAGATTAAAATTCCCTCCATATATTAAGGTATATTATATTTTTTTTGTTTGATCCTTTCATGTTGGATGAAGATGAAGAGTCCCAACTAATTTTCATTAAAGACCATCTACTTGGTCCTCAAGAAGAATTAGAAAAGGATGATGTGTTACATGTTAAGGAGATGATGATAAGAAGGGGGTGAAAGAGACTTGGAACATTGAAATTAAGGGTTAAAGACCAAGAAAATCAAGGTGGTATTCAAAGGAGAAGGTAAGGGAAATGTTTCCCCCACCTATTGAATCCCTAATATTTTGGGACTAAAAACCTCCTAATTAGGGAGGTATGATCCAAAATGGATCATTTGTGATAGTTGAAAGGACTAAGAATATCATTCATTGACTTCTTAGATCCTTTGTGAGGCATCACACATAAATACAATACCTCTTCAAGGAAATAACATAAAATTTAGCATACAAGAGTACATAGAGGTAAAAATGTTGAAGGGGAACCAACAAAATAACTTGGACACCAAGTAGGACTTTTCAATATTTTGAAATTACAATACTTAATAGGTTCATTCATGGTCAAATCTAGTGATATCAAGCAATTTGCAAGCAACATGGTTGACTAATGTTGAACGTGTCACTTACAATCAAGAAACACACACAACAACAAAGAACAACAAAGTAGGAATTTTTAAAGCATTTGGAGATGTCAAGCTTCTTTTAGATTCTCAACTCATTCAAAATTAAGTTATAACAATCCCCTTGCAATTTATAGAAGGGGTTCCTTTCATGGTATGTAGACTATAACTAAGTGTTTTATAATAATCAACGAGTCGTATGAATGTGTGTCATTGGAATGTCTAGGAATAGTGGTGTTTTTAAAACTTACATTTTATACAAGTCAACTCATGTTAAATGATACCCATGAAGGCCTCAATAAGGAAGTAATTCTTGTAATCAACAATTGGTGAAACTAGTATTTTTACGTAAATGGGAAACACAAATCATTTTTTGAAGTTTTCTATTTTCTCTCAATTATAGCAAATGTAAATCATAAAAAAATTGAAGATAATATAAACTAATAATTTGTGATATTTCATCTTTAGATTCTAATTCTATTTTTTAAAAAGTTGTCAAAAATATTATCTTATGTTTTGAATATTTGGTTTTTAGATATAATAACAAGGGTTCTATAGGGGACCTACCAAAGAAATTGGAAAGTGAATTACAACATTCTAACAAATTGAATCCTTCCAAACTAGATGTCACAACACAATAGCTCAAAAAGCTAGCACTATTATTTAATAATTCATTTTTTTCCACCTCTCAACTGACTAACACTATTGGAAAAAGCAATCAAATTTTCCTTTTTATATGAAACCTAAATACCATCACAATGAAGCAATCCTTTGGATTTGGATTTCCTAACCTTTACTGTTGTACATTCATTATTTGAGAATTCATACATCCTTTCATGTACGTCTTTCTCACTAAGATTCCATTTTGTAGGAAAATGTATCATCATTAGAGAATCCTTCTCTAAATTCTTACAAATTTGAACAGTCTTTTGAGTTAGCATATGATAACTCTAAAAGTTTTAAAATTTCATTTGTTCATTTCTATAAATTTTGATGCTTCTCCCCCTACTTTAAGATTCTCATATTTTTTCCTTAATGTTACAACCAACTCCCTTGTCTTCTATGTTAGCATTTCACTCAAGTATCAAGTCCTCTACATTTCCCTCTTATGAGGTTGGAAAACTAACTTCCTTTTTTTGAAAGCTTTTGAGACCTTCTCTAATAGAGTCTAAAGGGAAACTATAAGGATTTTGTGTTTTTGAGCATTATTCAATCTTATTCCCTACCTAAAAGCAATTCGAACAATCTTTTTTTTTAATCAAACAATTGAAACTTAATTTCATTGCCAACTTTAAGCTCAATTTCTTATAGTAAGCCTTTGCTCATATCTATTTCCACAAGAGTTCTTGTTAAGTTATAAGTATGTTTATGAGCTTTGAGAGCATAACAAGATTATTTCCCAAAGAATCTCCTTATTTCAAAGGAGAATACGTCTAGAAATGTAGAGGAAGTTCAAAAGCATTTCCCATATCGAAGAAACCATAAAACTTTGTGTGAATGGATTGAAACTCAAAAACCAGGGTTCTAAAAATAAGGAGTTATCCCCTCAAAACCATGGCCCCTTTTCTAAAATCTTAATTTTGTGTATAATAGGCCGCCATTAACAAACCTAGTGGATTGGGGTAGATGGCCATTAGCACTTCTAAAAAGGGTTGCTATGTTTTCTCAATCCACTAATTTAGCTTTAGGAGAGGGCCACAAAGAACAAAACATCCTTACCAACCTTATTTCAAATAATTATTGCATCACTACAATTTCTTCCTCTCCAAGCTCCAAATATTATTGTTAATTAATTAATTTGAAGGGAAATCTTACTATTCAAAAAATCATTGTTTTTTGTTCTTTTGTTTGTTTCAAACAAAGGAGATTATTTTTGTAATAAACTTATTTTCATTAGAAAATAAAAATTAAATATGTATAAAAATAACTACATTGATAGGAGAATAATGACACTCCCAAAATCTATTTTTGCACCCACTCAATCTATCAAAGGTGCATCGACATGATTGACAAATAGTTTTTCAAAAATGTCTAGCAACAAGATGAATACTCAAAACCTTAGACACTTTGAATTAAATTTATTTTGATAAATAAATTAGGGCTTTCAAATGGTGATGTTTCTCCCACTAGCTCTATGGTCTCTACATGAATCAATTTTAGCTCTTCCAATCCTCCCATGTTCATATGATTTAAAAAGGACTTGTTTGTGAAGATCTTAGGCTTGACTCAAATCCCTCCTCCTCCCCAACAACAACAAACATGGAAAACCTTTCAATTGTCCTTGACCCTCTATATCTAGCCTTCAAACAAAGATTTTTAGGTTCTCGCAACAACTCCCCTAGGAACAACATGTATACAATGGGAAACTTTAGTTCAAATGGACCACATAATGGAGGTAACTTTTTTTATTATTAATTAAAGAAATGAATGTATCTCTTCAATTTGTGATCAACTTAAGGATGGGCTTCACAAGTTGGGTGGTTTCCTTCCATGGTTGAATATGTGAACTCTCTCATCATAAATATTCATAAAGAAGCTTTGGACAATGAAGTGTTGCATAGAGAACCATACTTCAATTCATCACTTCAACAATATGTGGCCAAACATAGCAAGTTAAATAAGTGGACTTTAAAAACTTGGTGGCCTCTCCTTGAAGGTGAAAACTACATCATTTGTATGCTAAAGTATTTTTCTTTATCATTCATAAAGTTCTTGAGGTCACATATTTTTTGCTTTAGGAGGGACCTTAGCCATGGGATGAATCTTACATGTGCATGAAGCCATAGTATTAAGAATTCAACCCTCTAATAGATTCCTTTAATGTTGTTCCAATTTAGGTGAGATTACCCAACCTACCATTGCATTTTCGTGGTTCCTCCTATTTGATGTCAATTGGAACCTCCATGAAGAAATTCATTTCAAGGCCAACTATGTCTAATGCTCAATCTTCTTTCACTCTTCATTCTCGCTTCACCTTTTCTCGAATTCTAATGGAATCAACCTCTCCAAACCTTTTACCATAAAAAATAAGCATCAAGGTTGGCAACAATAAAATAAAAGTAACAATTGGACTATAAGGGATTGAAATTCAAGTGCAAACAATATTATGCTATAGAACATGAGGCAAATGAGTGTTCCAAATTTAATGCTATTAAATAACAAAACCTAAGATCCAAGCCATATAGTGGAAAGGGGTTGATCTAAGATACCGACATCTATTTTGAGTTGAATGTTGAGCATATGGCTTCTCTAAATTCTAAAACAACAAAGTCCCCTACCTCTCCTCAAAGAGGTGTGATTCTCAAAAGAGTTATGTGTTTCTCCCCTAGGACTTTGAATGGGTATGACCAAACAAGGAGTCTTTCACCAAGTCAATTGCCTCACAAAGTTTAAGCTTGAAAATGACTATCTTTCTAAGGAGTTCACAAACCAATGGATAATTGTCAAGCAAAAAAAAGAAGCAAAAGTGTATGATGAATTTGTGTTTCCATGTTAAGATAGGAAAACAAGGTTCTTAGGCACAACAATTTTTTAAATTTTGCTAGTTGTATTCCTTGGATTTTCCAATGTGCCTATTTTTTTATGTAAATTATCTCCACTTAGTATTAGACAAGTTTTGTTACTCTCATGCACCCCTATTTACAAGGTTGATGCACAAACCTCATTTTTAATTTTTCAAGCTTTTATTTAAAAGTGGTAGCCCCCAAGGCAATTCATCAACCGTAAATAAATAAATATATGTGTGTGGGAGGGTGTGTGGATGTGTGTGTAGGGTGTAATTCTCCTCACCACTTTCCATTAAACTTCATTACTCTTATGCACCCCTATTTACAAGATTGATGCGCAAACATCATTTTTTAATTTTTCAAGATTTTATTTAAAGGGGGTGTTCCCCAAGTTCACAAATAAATATATTTTTTCAAAAGCTTACTTTGAGGGTTACATTCACATAATAATGCCATGTCATCATGATTTCATTTTACTATGAAAATGCTTATCTAAATCAGCAATGTGTGTCTAATGAAATTTGTACATGTGACTTAAAGAGAAAAGGGTACCACAAAGAATATTTAAAGGACACACATATGCATGTTCAAAATATCATCTACAATAAATGAATATATTTTTCTTTTGTACCAAGATAGGGCATAATACTTTACATAAGAAATAAAATTAACATGTGATTTACAAATAACACACCTTTATACTTCTACTCCTAAACAAATTTAATCCCCCTCCTTCAATTTTCACCCAAATATATTTTTTTTAAGCCAATTCTTTGCGTTATGCTTCATTTTTATGTACTGCCTTCTATTGTTATTTCTTCCATCATGCTTTTTTTGTTCAAGACAACTACAATTTAAGGCTTCTAAGACTACAACAACTATATGAACTCTTTATTAATTAGAGAAATTCATGTTGAAAAAGCTAGTAGAATATTCAAACTATATATGAATTAGCCCTAGATTAGTTGAGCAATATAGGGTGCCAACTCATTATCCACAATGAGGATGGCAATTTAACCTCTTTCACACATTTCCTAGCTAACTTTGCAGCTTTTTTAGTTTATAGTTTTTTATGAATGTCCACTTCAACATATTCTTAGAAATGTTCTTCCTATAGTACACCTTTTTGAAGGATAAGAATGAATTCCGAAAATAAGAAGGAAAAAAATGAACCATTGTTTGAGTAGCCGAAGACATTTCCTAAGCTTCCTAGAGTATTATCTTCCATTTACCAATTTTTCCTTCCAATGGTTGAGTTGGATATTGAAATATGCATTTGTCAGTAGGTCGCTGATGTAGGGTGAGATTGAGATTAGTTGCGTTAAACTAAAAGAAATTGACAAGATAGAATGTTATTCTTGAGAGATGCGTGGTTGTGGAGATAATGAAATAGAATACACTTGATTTGCATTTATATTAGATTTAATCTTAGTTTGGGAAAAAATATTAAATTATTCAAAATATGGACTTTTGTAAATTGATTCGTACTAAGACTCAAACTTCGGGTTAAGAGATGATCAAAATTTAAATGCATGCAATAAATAATGGCAATCAAAATTTGTGTGACTTATTCTACAAATGAAAATGGAATTCTTTTATACTTCATGATACTAGGCAATCTATTTTTGGATCTACATATGACTTATATTATATGAGACTGCCCCATATTCCCAACATGTGGAGGCACCTAACCGTGGTTCTAATACAGGTGTGTATACCTTACTTCTTGCAAGATATGAACTTGTGACTTATTTTTGAAGAGTACAAGTTCTCCACCATTAGACCAATTTGGGAGTAGAAGTGATGATCTTGGTATGGTGGTTGTGTTGCTCATTTATTACTTAATGATTTATCATTTGTACTAAACTCCTTAATCTGATGGTTACTAACCTTGAGCATGGTTTGTGATTTGTTTTTTTCTCTTTTTGCTTGATAGGTATTTTCTCTTGATTATGTTGGCTAATCAAGAAATAATGTGATGGGGAAATAAAGAAGATTTCAGGGTATGTTTGTCATAAAAGAGGTAAGACTAAGGGGAGGTTCATGTGCGTGGAATAAATTAAAAATGGTCATCCTTGTGTTGTTCTTTTAATATAATTAGTATATGTTGTAGACACCTAAAATTGACACATAGTAATTATCCGACTTTCTTTTATAATTGATTGAATACAACCCTAATCATTCAATTAATTGTCCTATTTTTATCCTCTTATTAATTAGATAATATTTAATTATTTAATTAATAAAATCACTATTCATCTACACCTATTTCCTAGCCTAAATCATTAAATCACCCTCTTCCAATACTCCACCTTAGGTAAATAAATCCAATCATTTATTTATTTACTGAAGTCCACCATCCATTTCCTCAAAAACAAATAAATATTTTATTTATTTAAAATCCCTATACTCCTCTACGTGTTATTAAGTGAGCTAATCCACTTAGTCTAATAATCCCCTACTTGCACATGCTTAATTTTAGTCAACTCACCATCAAATCCTCTACATCCTCCAATATAAATCCATAGGCCTTTGTACATGTGACATGGTCTTTTGTAAAGGCATGGGCCAAAGGACTTGCCCATCCTTCAAGGGTACTCCCAAGTACCCTTTCCATCTTGTTCATCCAATCTTCCCAAAGAAAATCTACACCATAGATTCTCCCCTTAATCCCCCTCTCCATCTCCAACCACACGAGGACACTTGTCCTCTCATATCTGTCACATCCCCCACATCAGGGCTCCCATGGTGGATTAATGTGAAAGAAAAATCAATAAATAAATAAGGTTAGACTTTTTAAGAGGAGGACAATTGGGTAGATATTTCATAATTATGAAGCACAATGGGAGTATTGGAGGTTGCTATTCATGGATCCATCTACCCCTCTCATGGCAGGAGACAACTTAAATTAAATGAGAATGGTGCAGGTATGTCGTGGAGGGCTACACAGTCAAAGAGGGCATGGGTGGGTGAACAAAACAGGCATGGCACCCGTCACTTTTTTCTCCAATCTCACATGAAGGAATGGAGGTCCACACTTTTGTATGCTCGAAGACTGCAGGATGTGGGAAGGGATATGGCATGCACAAAAGAGGGAGAGAGCAGGTATGGGGGGGATATCCACGAATGTTGGAGAGGAAAAGAAATGAGAACAAAAGGCAGTGAGAGAGAGGTCAGAGAAATGGCACACAGAGAGGAGGGATGAAATCACGCAGGGCGAGAATGCAGAGGAAGGTGCGGGGGTGTGAGAGCTTGTGGTAGAGGATTGACATAGGTGTGTGGAGAGTTAGCAAAGGAGGCTCTAAAATTTGCATAGGAGAAATCACATGGGAAAGAAAGGAAGTGAGCAGCAGAGGAAGGACATGCACCATTTGGGAGAGAAAGTCATCGAAGGGTGAGTGGAAGGCATACAAGGAAGTCATGGTTACTGACCTGGCAGAGATATATGCAAAAACATGGAGCAGAGAGAAGTTATGTCTAGGCTTAGGGACGAATTCCATAAAGGAAATGTGATCTCATGGAATGGAAAGATTGCGAGATATGCACAACATGGATCCATTGAAATGGCTTTAGAAAATTTTAAGGAGATGCAACTAGCAGGTGTTAAAAGGCACATTCCACAACCCTACCTAGTATTATCCTTTCTTGTACCAGGGCGAAAGCCTTGAGTAGGCTAAGAACATCCATCAAAGTCATGGAAGAAATAAACGCATAGGAGAATAAGGCAAAAGGTGTGAATAGAGTAAGGCGTGGGAAGGAAGCACGTGAGAAGAGGGGAAGGAAGCCAACGTGAGGAGGAGAAATGAGAGCTCGGATTCCCCAATGCACGAGCAAAGGCAACCACACAACATTTATAGATAAGTTATTTCTTCCTTCGTATGCTTTGTAATTTCTTAATACTACTTCCTTAATGTGTCTCACTGAGTTGCATACCTTGGAAGTAAATGGCATGTCAATAAACTCGTGAAATGTAAAATTTGGGGGTGAAAGAGCTAATAGGATTTTTGGGTAGTCCTCAATCAAATTTATATATTTTATGTTTTGTAAATATAGGTAAAAGTTGTTAATATATTATTAAAGGATATATTATAACATCTATGTGGGACATGTTTGTTATTAACAATCAAGGACTTCAGTTGATATTCTATTCTTAGAGAATGACTATGATTATTATTGAACTTCAAATCACATGGTACCCTTTAATAGTCAAAGAAATTGTTAATTTATTTCAGTCTTATGGAGTTGTTAGAAATCCAAATCTACACCCTATTTGCTAAGCTTTCTTTTTTTCAAAGAACTTAACAGATTTGGACCAACATTGGACTGCTTTCAAGTTGTGGGTAACTTGTTTGAAAGTAGACCTTTAGTGATAAGGGTTGGCTTCCCCTTTTGATGCCACCTAACTACTTGATCTTATAAGATAGGGGTAAGAGTTTGCATAAACTAAACTTGATACTAAAAATAAACTAAGGAACTAAGGTGATACACCAAAACAACCTAGACCTGCTAATAGCCTTGCACATTCAAATTAATATTTCAAAGCTAACTCACACAACTCTGTTTCCAATGCAGTTCACATCAATAATTTATAAAGAGGTTTGTAATAGTGTTTTCAAAAGGAAAAATAGTCTTCACAATCAATAACACCACTAAACAACACAGTTTATAACCTATAAACATACATTTTTTGTCAAATGGATGCATGAAACATGGGACAAGTTTGTAAAGGAAATGAATTTTCACAAAATAGATTGATCAACCATTAATGACACACTATAAAACATGAAGAGAGAAGATAAAATGCTCCAATTTATTAAATCAAAGTGCTTACTGTATATTAGGTCTGTCTGAGTTACAATGCAGCTTCATGAAAAATAACTCCAAGAGAGTAAGCTATCCTCTTCCTGAAAAAGAAAGAACTCTCTAAAATGTTCCAAAATGAACATACTTAACCAACACCCACCAAAAATCCCACACAAGTGTTTTTAGAAGATTTTGCTTAGATAAAACATAAATGGCCCTAAAAGAACCTTCTATAAGTCTCTAAAATGTCCTCTACATGGAGAAAAAATAAGCTAAGTCAATAGCCATCCCAAAAATGTGACAAAAATGTCTCTAGCTAGCCTCCCTCTTCACCAAAATCAGTCAAAACAACATCCCACACATTTCATACATTTGCAAGTCATCATTGGTCTTCATCCAATACTTGACCACATTCTTCATCATGCAATACATGTGTTATAAAACACAAAGCTCTAAACAACATTAAAGTTAATGACCTTGTTTAAGTGATTCATAAAACATCACTTAACAAGTCACTTTACAATTCAAGCATAAGAGTAAGGACGCTACCATCTCCTTGTCTTACATTTGCATTAAAAGACACAATGAAAGTGATTTTCAAATCACTTACATGATATTTTCAAATATTGAAATAAAATGTAACACATAATGTCATGGCTAAAAGCTTTCAAAAAGTCTCCAAGGCATTGACCACCAACTCACCACATTCTGCATTTCACCTACACATGTCATATACATTGCTTTGCAAAGGCATTATAGTACTTGGCCAATATGGCCGACCTCCAAGTCACTTGGAAAGCATATTCTAAATCACATGGCATTGGGAAAACAAGGCATTACACATAGATCACATGGCATACCCTATATTGCATTGCACACTTAGCAAAGTTTAAAAAATGGGAAAAAGCTCCAAGGCATAAAATGCCTAAGGGAAAACACCATATGTTTTGACCCCATCATTTAACATGTGTTTGATTTTAAAAGCAAGGGATAAAAAATCCCATTGAAATCAAACAAGGGTCAAACCCTAATTATCAAAACATATTGACATGAGGGAAAAGGCATCATTCTGTCGGTCAAGGAAAATATGGAACACTCTATGTCGTTGTGGGGTTTGGAAACACACAAGAAAATGGTGCTATCTTGGTTGATTCTGTCAAATTTTTGACATTTTATGATGAAAGGAAGCTCGTAACAGCAGGTAAACTAGTTTTTGTGGCAAAAGTTGTGTTTTTCACATATTTTTGGAAGCTATTGTGAGCAAACAGTCGCGACCTGTAGCAATTGTTAACCACTTGTATGCCATTTCTTTCTTTTGTTGTTGCTCTCTTGTTTGACAACTGCCATTGTCAAGTCTATTTGAAGCTTTCTGTGAAGTGAAAAGGTTTTGAATATGCAACAAATGCGAGCAAAAATCTCCAGGTAAGTTAGATTGACTCCATTCGTCTGATTTTTTAGCAAACAATGATTCATGTAGAGCCTCCACTCTTGAGAATAAGGCAATGAATGCTCATTTTCTTTTGTATTTTACATTGAATGAAGAAAACTCAATATATTTCATTGTTTTCTAAAGAAAGCTTGTTCATTCAGGCCACGACCATGAGACTATAAAAGGGTTTTTTCAAGTTATCATTTCTCGTATAGAAGTAAAAGATGAAATGGGCTCTTATATTTGATGTTATTTAAAAAAAAAACTCAATTATGGCTTCTAAAAAGCTCCAGCATTTGCAATTTCTCTTTTATTTTCTGAAAAACCCAAGTGGGTTTTTGTAGAGTCTCCATTTCCATATCTGCAATTTTAGTCAACCCATATGGGTTTCTTGGAATGTAGAAGAGAAAGAACTAGTTGTGGCTCGCCCTCCATTTTTTCAACTAGGTTTTCTTGGATTCATGACTTTTTGCTTCATTTTTGCATCTTAATGAAAACCATTGTTTGGGTCTCTTGTAGCTTTTATATTTGGAAAATCTGCAACTTGTTTGTAAAAACCCATATGGGTCACTGGATTTTCTGTAAAGATCTCATATTTGTTGCAAAAGAATGATTATTTTTGCAAGTTTCATTTCATTCCTTTGTAAAAAATAACAGTGTTGCTTATTTTGTTGAAACCCCAAGTGGGTTTTTCACATTTGCAGGAAAAGACCGGTTTTTTACCACGGCTTGTCAAAACACATGAATGGCCCCTTTTTATTATTTTAACTCCTGTAGCTTTTACCATATTACCACTTCTCAGATTTTGTGCTGAACCTAGATGGGTATGTTTTCAATATAAAAACAACTTCAAACTTTGTCAAAAATGATTCAATGTCACTACACAGTGTGAGCATCCTGAAAACCTTAATTTGTAGCAAAGTGTGCTTTTTCCAATGAGCATCTAAATTGGTTTTTTGGAAAAATGTAATTTCTTTCTGTAGAGTGTCCTTAGAATACATAACCCCAAATTGGGTTTGTCACTGAATATCTTTTGCATTTCACTTTCTTTGAGAGTACCATACTCTCCCCATATTGGGTTCCTTTTCTCCCTGAACTGTCTTTACACATAATGGGAATTTCTTTCCATTTCTGAACCATCAAATCATGCATTACATATTAGAAATGTACAACTCATTGCATCTTCTTTGGTTGATCTTGGAACAATTTCAAATGTAGATCCATCTATTGTATCATTTTCCTTTCTGGGCTTTTTGTGATGGATTAGTATCTAAAGAAGCTTTAGAAGTCTATTACCTTCTTAGCAATATTGTTGTTCCTTGAACTTTAGAGTTGTCAGATACTTATCAAACTAGCATCTGCCATATGACTTTTACAGTCAATAGATGTGATCAATCTCCTTTACTTCCTTAGTTTTGAGAGAACATCACCTTGATCAGCATTTGATGTCTTGCACATTTCAGAAGGCTCAATTCTCCTCTTTTAATTATCATTATTTACTTTCATGATGATAACTGCCCCGATGTTGTCTCATCACTGTAACTTCACTATGTTGTCATATATTTTGATATTTAAGCATGTTGTTAGCTGCAACTAATAATTTCTCATAGCACTCCAAAAGATACCTAGCCACATGGAAATCAACTTCCATGTCTATGTCATCATTTCTATCTGTGACTTGATTGACAATGATCTTTAATTGCTCACATATGTTCATCATAAGACTCGATTGACAATTATTTTCGTTCACCACATTTGCAGTGTTGGAAAGCTCAATCTCAAGAATGGGAGTGGTACTAGCCTCATCATTGTGAGTTCTTATATTCATGTTAGTGTTTATACCATCAACAAATATTTTTTCTACAAAACATCATCTTTGCAAGATGCACTTTCAACTTTTTTATGTAACACCTCATCAACTGTAATCACAACATTACTGTCTTGAGTTGTCTTCTCTTCAAATTCCCAACCTGGTAATTCTTCATGGTATGGCTGATCCTTTTTCCATTCCAACAATATCTCTTTTATAGATGGTTGTTTGTTGATTCTTTAACATGACACAGGTCCTTATCCTTGGGAGATTATGCATACTTATTGTCCCTATGACTTGACAATGAAATGCACTGCCCCATTCTTCAATTCATGAAATGAAGAGTATATTGGGCATGACCTTTACGTTTTCTACATTTTTCTCCAAATATGAACTGCTTTATATGGGCACATTATCTGTATCAACTAGGGTTGATGTTTCTTGAATGTCTTTGCCTTTTTCCTTTCCTCAAACCATCATACATTGATTGTTAGCTGGAAAACCTATTTGTCTAATGTTTGGTTGAGAAGGCCTTGAATAAAGCCTTGTGCAACTTATGCATGTCCCTTGGCATTCCTTTCTTTGGCATTGGTGTCATTCACTTATGCATGTACAATTGGAGTTCTGCTGCCTTTCTTTATTACCACAAAATCCTTTGAACAACCTGTGTTGCTTCATTCATTATTGTTGTCCTAATCTTCATGGTTGTCTTGTAGCATACCCTCATGGTTGTTGTTCATATTGTTAGATTTCCAGAAATCTGTTGCTAGACAAAATACTTCCACACAAGAGAGATTGATGGCGAGAATGCTTGCTATCAATATGCAAGATTGATTCACGATTAATTGATACAAATGTACAAGATGAGGCTTGCTTATAAAAGGAAAGCATGCAACAACTAAATCTTATCTTGAGCAAAAAGATAGCTCGATAAGATAAAGATGAGATCCTATAACTTAGGAATTAAAGATTGCCTAAGTAAACTTATGACGATGTAATTAAATAGTTAATTACACCAACACCCCCCCATAAGTGCAACTTAGGGAGAAGATTAAAATGCAAACTACTATGGGTCCCGGCAACTAGGCCATGTTAGGTACCCATTTACAGATGCAAATGAAATGCAATCTCTCATAAAGCAGAGAAAAAGGGAAAACCCAGTGGGAAAAAACCCTTCTCCAAAAGAGAGAAAAACAAGAAAAAAAGGCATGACGAATGTAAACATGATGTATGGAGGACTCAATGATACCCCCCAAGGACTACATCCATCATGAATATACAATAAATTACCCCCCCATAAGAGGGAAGTAAAGAGATAAGATATCCCCCCCATGATGTATGATCTCCTGCAAGTATGGTTAATGTCTGAAGACAAAACAAAATCCAATGCCTACAAACAATGTTTCTCCCCTTAGGAAGAAGATACACCAAGTACAACTGCAAGAATGATTCCCATTTTGGATAGGAAGAAGGAAGAGGAATCCATATGTATGAAGATTGTGTCTCTGAAATCTGCTCATGTGTTGCCAAGTTCTTGGATGATAAAGATGATGCCACAATCCAATCAGGTACATGCCCAATCACAAAAAACTGTGACAAACCAGGAACAAGTGGGAACAGATCTTGAACAAACTCCATAGACAAACATGAAGTGATAATAGTGGACCCATGACTATCATCAAATAAGAGAGATAAACCCTCAAATTGGTCCTCCAAATCTGAAATGTGAGACTCCACAAACAAAGAAGCAATGTCTGTCAAATAGGAATCCCAATCAAGAAGACTATCAGAAACCTCTGAAACATCTGCAATCTTGTCCAAAGGATCACAATCATGGGTTATCAACTCTGAAGAATGAACAACCACATGTGAGTTGGAAAGAGGAGCTTCAAGAGATGGAGAAGAATCATGGTCTCCATATACCTCTCTAATGTGAGTCCAAAGAGTATGAGGACATTTGAAGTGAATAAGAGTCTCCAAAATGTCATCATTTACATTTTCAAAAATAACTCTAAAGACTCTAGCCCTAAAGCCTATCCAATTGCAATACTCAACACCCGTGCTAGGAAAAGGAACTGTATTAAACAAATAGGGCAATAGATTTATCTCACCAAGATGAGTGAGAATTAAATTTCTCCATTGCCTATAGTTCCCATTCTCCAAAGTAATTAAAAAACCCATTTACAAACTATGAGCTCCGAAAGCCAAAAAGGGAGATTTGTCTTCAACTTGGAAAATATGGCACAAAACTGCAAAATATCTACACCACTAAAAAGATGACTCTTCCAGCTTTCCGACGATATCTCGTTTCTGGAAAATGGCCTTCGTATGCAAAAGTTATGATAAAATGAAAAAAAGGCCTATAAAAGGCACTTGGGGCAATTACAAAGTCTAAAAAAGACTAATTCGGTGCAATTTTTTGACACATAACGGCTAAAATATGGTCATCCATATGAGTGACATTGTACATAAACCCGTCGGCCTAAACACTGGTGGGCATAAGACTTTACAAAAGGTTTTAGATAAAAACATAAACCAATCAATAAGCCATCGGCCTTACAAATGTGTGGTCGGCTATGGACCAGTCGGCCGATATCAAAGACTTTTATGTCGGCTTTTGAAATTTATAAAACAAAACTTCTATATATGTAAAATCTGTGACTAAAAGATTTGTATCATGCCTGTCATGTACCTGCTGTGACGAGACAGCACCGATGGACAGGGGCGTATGCCGAGCAAAGAGAGAGCGATTAAACGTACCCCTGTGCTATGACGGTACCTTCGGTGGATTAAACGCCAATGAAAGCTTAGTACCCGGGCCGAATGGATAGCCGATGGAGACAAGACAGCCGATTAAAGCTTCGGACCTCTGCGATGTCAGATCTGACTACCGGTGACTCCAATTTGCAAGCGGAGAAAGTACCCTACAATGAACGGTACCCGCGGATTGATGGAACCAAGGGATGGAGGAGTATGCCTATGACAATGCCGATAAAAATACGGGTGTGCAGATCTAGCCCAGAATATGCTGATAGAAAATGTAAAAGCTGGCCGATTTGAATGAAGATTCGTACCCACCGGAAGAGCCGCCGACGAGTAAATGAACTTGGCGAGTAAATGAGCTTGACCACTGACGCCGCTGACAGTGAAAGTATGCGGACTGTCAATGGAAATGATGACACCACCCGTCGACAAAGAAGCTTGACCGCTGACTGGATGCCAGGTACCAGTGACGGATCCAATGTAGGAGGGCACAAAACTGTGATGAGCGGGATGTGCGGATCTGACGCAGACACATAAATATCCGCCCAAGAATTTTTACAAAGCCACAAATTGTATAGCCCAATAAAATATTTTGCCCGAAAATAAAAATTTGCCCCAAATTTTAAAATAAAATCCGCAGAAAATATTTATAAAATATTTTTTTGCGAAAATAAAAAAAATCGTACCGCTTGGGACGCTGTTCCAGCAATTTTTTTTTTGCTTCAAAAACAACTTTACCCAATATAGGCGAATTTACAGTCAAAATTCGTCTACGGAATCTTCTGATCTCAACCGTGAGGTTCTTGAAACCCCAATTTGCACCCAGCAAAATCTTCAAGCCAAAAATAATAAAACCCTCAGATCCGGGAAGGAGTCCGCAACCCTGGATGCTCTGATACCATGTTAGATTTCCAGAAATCTGTTGCTAGAAAAAATACTTCCACACAAGAGAGATTGATGGCGAGAATGCTTGCTATCAATATGCAAAGATTGATTCACGATTAATTGATACAAATGTACAAGATGAGGCTTGCTTATAAAAGGCAAGCATGCAACAACTAAATCTTATCTTGAGCAAAAAGATAGCTCGATAAGATAAAGATGAGATCCTATAACTTAGGAATTAAAGATTGCCTAAGTAAACTTATGACGATGTAATTAAATAGTTAATTACACCAACACATATACACTTGTACTATGACCTTGGCTTCCAAAATGAGACATCTCCTCAATCATGACTGCTTAATTGTCATTTATAACTTGTCTTTACTGCCATTTTTTGCATGCAATCATGATTCATGTTGGATCAATCATGATAACCAAAACCCCTGCATGAAAGTTCATGAGCATATACACTAATGTTGTCCTTGAATTGACATGTAGCATACATTTATGATTATTGCCTTTATGCACTTGTACCATGACATTGATTCAACCATTTCTCTTGCTTCTGTTATGTGTAATAAATACACACAGTTTCCTCATTTTAACTTTATTGGACAACCACTTGTCACATATGTGGGTGACCTAACAACTCGTTTTCCTATGTGATGTGTGATTGCCCTATAGGGTTACGGTGAGGGGGGCTTGACAACAACTTGAAATGCTTCCTCATTGTTTAGAAGATGCATAATTGAACTCGATGCATCTATGAAGACACTTGATGCATTTCCAAAAATCACTTCCTTTTATAAAATGGATCAAGGGTCCACTTAAGAAGATTGAAAGACATATCAACACAGTATGTTGCATCTTTTGAATCTGATAATAAAAGTTGATCAACTGGTGTGATTCCATATTGATTTAATTGATTGATAACAAATAAATCTTTGATCAAGTTGCTCAATTTCCTTTTCTTTCAAAGCATGTTGAGTTCTACCCTTGTGGGAGCCACATTTAACCCACATGTTATCAATTGATCTGATAATCAAACAATAATCAGACTTGTCCTAAATTTACACATGAAGCAAATGGTTAAAAAATAAATGCATATGTCGGATGTTTTTGTTTAATGCACTTATGGATCAGTTTATACATGCATAGGTAGGTGTGTTTGTAAGGATTGAATCTCTCATTTCTTGGAGCTTCGCTATAACATTAT
Source organism: Sequoia sempervirens (assembly GCA_007258455.2). Lineage (NCBI taxonomy): Eukaryota > Viridiplantae > Streptophyta > Pinopsida > Cupressales > Cupressaceae > Sequoia > Sequoia sempervirens. The sequence goes on from VDFB02121367.1 coordinate 20,333, forward strand.
GTATTCTTCAGATGCAAGGTGAGGAGCACTGTGAAGCTAGAAGGGACACAAGTGGTTCGGGGCAGCAACAGAGCATTCAAGCAACCTACAACCAGTCATTCTTAGGCAATGGTTGGTTCAATTCCCATATGCACATTGCCTTTCTCTACTTATTCATGCATGAATTGTTTCATAGGTTCATTGAATAATAGAGTTAGTCCCTTGACTTGTGAGGGACATGTATATTTCAAGATTATCAATAAAAGACTACATTCGTATATCTATTATTCTCTTTCACATTTGTTGTAATGCAACATTGAAATGACAAAATGTAATCTACTTCATTTTGACAATCATTCCTTCACACATACTGAAATTAGAAGTGTTATGGTTTATCTTTAAATGTTTAAAAAACAAGAAAAGAATTAAACATTAAGTTACCTGATTTCAGTTGAAAGCTAAAAATCAAGTAACAGGAGTAACAAGATGTTACTAGAGTTATTCAAAATGAACCATTATGATTATCATTATTATTTTATTGGCATTAATTACGAACCTTCTCTAAACATATTCAACACTTGAGTCATACTGGAGACAAATGGGCAATACCATATCCTATCATCCTATGAATATGTAAACTCAATAATAGTAATAATGTCCTTAAACCTCAAATTCCATTTTCCTTCCAATGCAATCCCACATTCTTATAATAGTTTAGGTTATGAACTAGGTAATATTGGCACTTTTCAATTATAGCTAAATACTTCTTATAATTGCATATACCAATATTCTCTGATATCGACCATATTATAATATGTTCTTGATATATTTACTAAATATGGGAAACTCAAGTTAAAAACTAATCCATTAACCTTAGACATATTAAAAAAACTTCATATCATATATCATTGAAATAAATGATAGCTTTATTTTATTTAATCATAAAATAATTTGGTACAAGTATAGTTTTAGTTTCTTTAATGAAGTCCTTATCACCTACAATATTAAGCGATTGTATGCCAAATCTTGTATTAGGTGTGTAGACAATTAAATTTGGACACTTAATTTATTCAAATTTATCCCCTTTCGTCTAAGCATCCCCTTATTTGCATTAATTAAGTAATACCGCTATTATTTAATTAATATCCTTAATTTTTTTAAATCCCTAAGGTATTTAATTAATAAATAAATACCTTGTCTTTAATCCTCTTTTTCATCAAATGAATTAAATAAATATGACATTTATTTAATTTCTCACATATCACATCCATTTCTTAATCTTAATTATTCTCCTAATCTCATCATTAGGGATGTGCACATCCATAATCATTGATTAGGATTAGGATGTGTCACATGCCTAATCCTTGATTAGGATGTGTCACATCCTCCAAATTTTGCAAGTTGGCCTCTAATCTCTCTTAGTCACCTAACCCTCTTCCAATTCTTCATTAACTAACCTAATCAACCTCTCGAGGAATTTTTAATTCCTTCCAAGGAATATTAAATTCATTTTTTCTCTTCCCCATGTGATCTTTGACTTGTCACATCAAGTCACGTGTGAACTCTTCCCAATTTCCCACTTGCCTCTAATTTGTCATTAATTTTTCTAATCAAATGCTTGCACAACCTTAATCACTTAATTAGTTCAACCTAATCTATGTGTCATTTATGGAAGGTGTCATAAGTCAACCTTATTAAAAACTTTCTCCTTTTGGAGAAGGCACCCCTTTCCCCATATGAATTTTTAATTCACATTTAATCCCCCAATGAATTCCAATGAATTTTAAATTCCCTCTCTCATCCCCATGTGGATATTTGAAGAATTTTTAAATCCTCACATGTTCTCTCACCCACATGGGGACAAGGACCTCCTTTATGAGGAGATATTGTCACAATCCCAAGGTGCTATGTACTACCTCCATGTCATGTACTCTCCTTCCAACTCATGTACACATCATCTTTTTCAAGCCACCTCACATGTCACATGTCAAGATGTGAGGGCTTGTGCGTTCTCAACTCACCATAGCCCTACATCTTGGCCTTGTTGGTTTAATCCCAACCATCCATTTCCCTAGAGAATGCAAAATTCTCTGTAAATACCCCTTCTTTTCTCTTATTTTGGGGAGAGATTATTTATGCTAGCCAAACTCTTACAAAATTTTCTCTTGAGCCATACTCAGCCAAATTCTCATACTTGCATCCATTTTCACTCATTTTCCATCCTTGTCTCATCTCATAGCTTGCATCTCTTGCCACCAAAGGAGCATACAACATCAAAGATCGAAGGGCCAACCAAAGGATCGATTTAAGACAAGGTGAATCTACTCTATTTGTTATTTTTATTTTGTTTTGAATCCAACTAGGCTAATCTTGAGGTGTAGGGTGTTCATAGTTGTTATTTGCACTCTTTTGTTTGTTGCTCGTTTTCTAACACGTATTTTCACCCTATCACAAGGTGTATTATATATTTTTGAATAATATTATAAAGTGTTTATATCACTTGATATTTAACCAAGACTTCCTTGCCTTCTGGATTCACTGGGAGTCTCAATATAGTGGTTTAGTGAACTTAGTGGTGAGATTTTGTTTGGTCTCCCATCATTATCTACTCAAAATTCCACACCTAGATTTTCAAATAATCCTCCCTTGGCTATAGAAAATTCCTTGTTTAATAATTCCTAATAATTCCAACCTTCACATGCATTTTCTAGTTTAAATGACACGTGCAATTTTGGAACGCATTTGTTATAAAACGATGCATTTTCCTGTCGAGTTTTTTGAAGTTTTGTGGTGTAAAAATTTGCTTTGTATTTCTAATACAAGGTATTCATTATGCATTTTTAGGTTACTTTGGATTCAATATACACCCGGTAGTCGAGGTCGTTGACATACGAGTTGCAGGACCAACTGTGTAGTGGAGAGAGGTGGATGATATGGCATCTTGGATTGTATCATGTGACATTTATGCCCACTATTCGAGCAAACAAAGGGATGCTCACCACACTTTGTGAGCGATGACACTCAAATACTTCCTCTTTCCATTTGCCTATAGGAGAGGCTATTGTTACATTAGAGGACGTCTATAGGATTCTTCGATTTCTGATCAGGGGCAAGAGATTCCTTTATAATACCCAAAGGGGTTATAGTGAGATTACTCATTATTATCAGCACGAGGATGTCAGACAGCTCGGTATCGAGCATTATGAGATCAGATGGAATGTACTAACAGAGAGATATGTGCATATGGATTGTTTATTGTGTACTCTGATTGGTAGGATTGTTCTACCAAACCATAGAGGGCATCGGTTTCCTATGGGCTAGGGTGAGATGTTGGTAGGAATGTTAGAGAGACGGGTTGTATATGCATGGGGCTCGTGTCTACTAGCAATGTTTTTCCACTTACATGATATAGCATACAAGGAGGCATAGTCTATGAGCTATGGTACTACTCTTCTGATGATCTTTGCATAGGAGCACATTGTTGTTTCCCACCCACCTATTGTATTTGAGCTAGATGATAGGTCCCCGTATTTTTTTCAATATACTAGCACCATCACTCAAACTCATCTTGGGGATACTGGATAATGGAGGCATACTTTTGACACTCTTGTTTAGTTTATATGGAGGCCATACATGGACTATGCGTAGTGGCATGATGAGCATTGACACCTTCCTTTTTATCAATAGACATGATATCTGATTGGGAGGATCGTGTCGAGAGTTCACATTATTGAGAGACACCTACAAGATAGAGTCCTCAGACAATCTGGTGAGGTTCAGGATGTGTCGCAGGGTAGAGCTGAGTTTTCTAGATCTTTTAGGGAGGTTCTTCTATGGGGGCCACAGATTCCTATAGCAACAATAGAGGCAGACATAGATTCCCTGTAGTCAGTACAGTGGGGTTGGAGGGGTGGAGCTGCAAATTAGGGGATGATAGATGCATATGATGCTTGGTGGGTAAAGCACAGGCTTGTGCCTTTAACAGATCCTGATGGTCCAACACCTATAGAGCGGTGAGGGACAAGACCACGAGGTTGGCATGGTGGAAGGAAAGGTGGTAGAGGCGATAGAGGTGGTAGGGATGGTGATGATGGGAGAAGAGGAGGTGGGAGGGGTGGTCAACAAGGTTGACTAGGTGGTAGAGGCCAAGGCCCAGATTTGTCACATGTCCATGATGAGGAGGGGGGGAGAGGATACCTATGTTGGAGGTGGGTGGAGCAGAGGAGAATGTTGCAAAGGAGGTTGTTTGTGGAGAGCATGTTGAGGAGGAGGTTGTTAAGGAGGAGGCAACGATGGACGCCCTTGGTCTACTGGCAGGATATCAGGATGATGATGATTTTCTGGAGGAGATGGGGGATCAAGAGAGGGAACTTTGAGACAATATTGTTGAGTGAGATGTTGATGAGGGAGAGGCCATGATAGGAGGAAGAGGGTCTCATTGATCAGTGGGTAGTCGATTTATAGGCCCGAGTAGAGGCCTTGGAGGAGAAAGTCAGAGCTATGATGGTAAAAAGGGATGCGATGCAAATGGAGAGGAGTAGTGCCTACTTGGAGAGAGACCAGACAGTAGCATGGAGGCAAGAGATAGAGCAAAGATTTGTGGAGTTTACACCTCTTTGCACTAGACCGGCTACAACTTTCTCTCATGAGTTGGTCAGGGTCGGTGATCGGGGGAGATATTACAAAGATTTGTATGAGTAGGAGGTACCTCCTGAGAGACAAGCTCCCTCTTATTAGCAGGCGCGTAGCAGCAGTTCATGCAACAAGTCATCCCACAGTAGATCCCAAAGCACTCGTGGTGTCATAGGACCTTATAAGATAGGACTATATGACAAGCCTCCTTTCACACAACGATCATTAGGACCTCCCCATCAATCACCTCTTCACTTTCCACATGGGAGTAGTGGGAGTTCTGGCTAGGGACATGTTATATTTATTTTTAGACATTGTGTTTTGATTATTGAGCCTGTGGGCTCCATTTTGAGAGATACATTATGAAATTATACTATGACATTTTTTTAGCGTTATATATATATCATTTTGGTGGTGATTTATATGATATCCAGTTCTATATATGATTATGCAGTCTTCCATTGATGCATGTGTTATGGATTCCAATATTTACTTTATGTTGTCGATGCAGCCTATGATATTATGTTGATTCTATATGATGATGTATGCATTTACTTTTATGTTATTATGGTGTCATGTATGCATTTATGATTATGAGATGCAATGTGATATATGTATTTACAATTCCATGTGAATTTTATACAGTTTATGATAGTGGATGCATATTATATCATGAATTCCTAGATGTGATGGATGTGTATATTTTTGTGTTTTTCAAATGCAGCATATATGTATGATTTATTATGTATATATGTATGGCCATGTTTAGATGATGTTCCTAACATGAATGCATATGCAAGATGATTTTTTTTGTGTGTCACAAGACTTCATCATAATGCAAAAAAGAAGAAATGTTAGTGCAGAAAAAATGAAAAGTAACACAAAATACATGGATGTTAGTACTAAAAATATTCGATGTTTTTTCGAAACACAATAGGCCTTGCATTAAATCATCATTGGGCGTTAACTGATACAAATGGACAACAAACACCATGATATGAGATGGACCAAGGTGTGCAAGGTCATCCACTTGCTAAAATAGATAGTCGCAGACAAGGAATGTCCTAACTCATACTAAGGGCACAATTGACCCAGTCTTTTCATCAAGACAAACCACAAACATCAATCAAATAAAAGATGAGTCATGATACATAATTGCTCCTTTAAATCCTTCATGGGACGTCCTCGAGGAAGCTAGTAACGTGACTCAAAGACAAATCCAAAAGACAGTCGACAAATAGAAGTCAGAAAAAAAGAGTCTTGATACATTGTTGCTTCTCTAAATCCTTCATGGGACATCCTCAAGAAAGCTAGTAACCGGACTCAAAGACAAAGCCAAATGAAAAGATAAGATAAAACAAGCCATAATGTCAATAACCAATAAAAATATTTTCCAAAATTTGATCATGTTTGTTGTTTAATTGTCTAGGGGATTGATAAGATGATTGTTTGATAAAGCCTGGTTTCAAGAATGACACATACCGTATAAGACGTTGAGTCTAGTTTCGATCATGCGACTATCTATATAAGGCAATGACTAATCCTGGTTTTAAAAAGACATGTACCATATAAGACATTGAGTCTGGTTTTGATCATGTGACTACCTGTATAAGGAAATGATGATTGTTTGACTAGATGGAAAAGTTTGTTTTTAGGAAGGACACATCCTATATAAGACATAGGTTGATTGTTTTTGTTATTGCTTTGGCAATTTGTTTGATTTGACTTGATGACCCCGTCGGCTTGTTTTTCTTGTTGATACGTGACTTGTCTTGATGTTCTGACAATTGTTTGTGCTTGATGACAATGTTTGACTTATTCTAACTAACACAACAATCCCTAAAGGATTGACCTAGTGCAACCTTGGGGGCTCATCAATTGATTGTCTTTCCTACATTATACACACAAAGACCTCGTAGTTCGACTAGAATTTGACCGACAAGATTGAATGAAAAAGATTTGATTTATTTACATATATGAGACGTATGTGATAGTGAATGTGACGAACCCTAATGGATTGACCTAGTGCAACCTTGGGGGCTCATCGATTAATGGCCTTGCCTACATTATACACTTAGAGACCCCATAGTTTGACACGACCAATAGCTTTGTCTTATAGACAATGGATTGAGTCATGATTTTATACACACAAACCTAAAAAGGATTGACCTAATGCCTCGAGGGCACATCAGCAAATGGCATTAGATCTGTCCAATCACAGAGGCAACGTAGTTCGACAATGACAAAGACTGACTCATGCGACTGACTTTGACTTTGTTTTTGGATTGTTGACATGTTTTGATTTTTTAGTCTTTTTAAAAAAAAATTGATGTTTTTGGATTTTTTCGATGGTTTTACGCCCTTAGAACAACCATTCTAAAAACCAAATGACGTAATTCAAGTGTCTGCCCCCAGTCGGGTATAAGACCAATTTATTTTGAATCTAATGGAATGGGGATACAAAGTGTGCTCGATGTCAATCGTTCCAAGTTATGGAAAGGACAACATTTACTATGAATGGTATTTACAGGTGGTGGATAGGAAACATAGGTGATACAACCGAAAATTCAAGTTGGAATGTTGGTAGAAAAAGTAGCAGAGTCAACTACACATGGCGCCTGTCTGCCAAGTTTTCACCATGGTACTTATCCAAAGCACCACCGAAGTGGTTTTCACTATTGGAAAACTTTTTTTTTTTACTATTTTCTTGATTTTTAAATTTTTTGATGCTACCAAGATGCCTATTTGCCAGGTTTTCACCTAGGTAATGATTTGTTTTATTTGTTTTATATTTTTGATGATCAAGAAAAGGCTCTCAAAAGCTTGTGTAGAACTTCTTCAGATGAAGGCTATTGATTAGTGTTGATAATGGTTCTCCTTCAGGAGTAGAGAGTTGATATGCTCCTAATCCAAAGGCTTATGTGACAATGTAAGGTCCTACCCAGTTTGGTTCAAACTATCCTATTTTTTTCCTTTCTACTTGATTCTTTGGATTTTCCATTAAGACCAGGTCACCAATGTCAAAATTTTGATTCAAGACTTTCCTATTGTAGCTACGATGAAGATCATTTTGATATGCTTGAAGGTGATCTAATGAATTTTGTCTTCATTCATCTAGGAACTCTAGCTTATGTAATCTTGACATGGTAATCTTCATCGTCAATATTCCCTTTCAAATATACCCTTAGGGAAGGGATTGCGACCTCAATAGGCAAGATGGCCTCAAAACTGAATACCAAGGAATATGGAGTGGCGCTAGTGGGAGTATGGATGCTTGTGCGGTAGGCCCATAGGGTAAGGTTTAGCTATAAATGCCAATCATGACCAACATCATTGATAGTCTTTTTAAGGATTTTGAATATTGTTTTGTAAGGTTCCTTAGCTTGGTTGTTACCCTGTGGGTAATAAGGAGTAGAAAAGTGGTGTTAGATATGGAATTCTTCACAAAGGTGACAAACTTCTTGGTTCTTAAATGGACAACCATTATCTGTGATTATGGATTGAGGAACACCATACCAACAAATGATATAGTTAAGAACAAACTTAGAAATTTGTGTGTTAGTGATGTAGGTCATAGGAATGGATTCAATCCACTTGGTAAAGTACTCAGTTGTCGTAATGATGAATTTATGACCATTGGAGGTTGTAGGATGTATCTAACCTATGAGATCGAATCCCCATTGGGAAAAGGGCCATGGCAACATTATTGGACGAAGCTCTTGTGCTAGTGCATGTATCAAGTCTCTGTGTATCCGGCATTGTCGACATTTCTTGACAAAGACATATGAGTCATTTTCTGTTGTAGGCCAATAATAGCCTAGTTTCATAATCTTCTTGGCTAAGGTAGGACCACTAGAATGGGATCCACATATACGCTCATGTACCCCATGAAAATTTGCTTACGCTTCTTCAATATCAAGACATCTCAATAGGGTATTGAATAGGGCATGTCTATAAAAGGTATCTCCATGATGGTATACTTAGCTAACTTATGGATAAATGTCCTACGTTGGTTGTTTGAGAGGTCAGGGGGTAGTATTTCGACATGGAGGTAGTTATATATGTCTTTGTACCATTGGGAATTGGGACCAACAATTTCACACACCATCTCCAAATTTGGGACGTCAAAGGTAGGGATCAAAAGCTATTCTACAAAACTCGAATTTAGGCATGTTGCTAGGTATGTCCAAGAGTGAAGCAATAGTTTACATGGCGTCTACTGCCCTGTTCTGAATGCGAGGTATTTGATGAAAGACAATCTTGTCAAAATATTGTTTGAAACTATCTACCATCCGCTTGTATGGGGCGATCTTTTCATCTTTGGTTTCATAGTCATCATTAACTTGTCAGATTACTCGTTGAGAATCACCATAAACTTGTAGGTTCTTAATCTTCCACTTGATTGCCATTTGTAATCCTGTTACAAGAGCCTCATATTCTATTACATTATTGGTGCATGGAAAATCAATTCTGAATGACTTAGGAATAGTGTTGCCTTGTGGTGTGATAAACAATATGCCAACCCATTAGCCATGATTTGTGTGGGACCCATCAAAGTATAACTTCCATGTTGTTCCTATGTCAAGAG
>VDFB02121368.1:0-34815 GCA_007258455.2 Sequoia sempervirens
TATTGGGGATCTCTGAATGGGAAAGTCAATCATGGGGAACTCAGCAGTGGCCAAACCAGTCACAACAATAATGGTACCCACAACACATTGCTCCCCAATGGAATCAAGGATAGAATCAATTTTATACTGGTCCTAGGAGGAATCAACAACAAAATTTGTTACCACCACCTCATAATCTTCCTCATACTGAGCAGGTAAATCAACCTCAACTTCTAGCACAACCACTTCCCAATCCTAAGAACAATCGACATAATACTCTGGTATATACTACTGAGAAAGATAATGTCACAGGACTTAATGCAATTCATTGTGGAAATGTTCAGTTACGTTTCAGTAGGACACTTCAATCACCCACTATTGAGGAAGTAGTGGACGAACCTATTTCTCAAAATTTTGAGAAATATACCACCCTACCCGCGAATATTATTGAGTCTTCAGCAGCAGGAGCTGCTAATTTACCTCGGGAGGAGGGAGGTTAGTCTTTGACTAAGTTTAGTAAAGATATCCCTTCAAAGGAGAAAACTCAAGCACCATTTCTGGAGCATCTAAAATCAACAATTCTGAAAGATACTCTGGAAATGACATTAGCTTCTGAAATTGCATTAATTCAGGAAATTAAACAATTGCAAATATAGGTTCCTTTGCTATAGGCAATAAAGGAAATTCCTGAGTTAAATCAGTTGATCAAATAATTGTGTATTAGAACTCCAAGAAGGAAACCAAAGAAAATAAACACTGTGCATATTGATGGTTATCTAACTGAATTTTTGTCTGGAAAGATTGTTGCTCCAAAATATGATGATCTTGGGAGTCCACTGATTACTATTACAATTAATGAGGTAGCAATACTTAATGCATTGGTGGATTTGGGAGCAGCTATTAATGTAATGACGGTGGATGTAATGGAAAAATTAAGTCTTACTAATTTAAGTCCTACAACTACAGTCTTACAAATGGCAAATCAATCTATAGCCATTCCAAAAGGTGTTATAAAAAATGTTCTTGTTAAAGTTGATGGATGGGAATATCCAGTTGACTTTCAAATAATCCAATCGCTTACACCTAAAGATAGTTATCCAATAATTTTGGGAAGACCATGGTTGGCTACCATCACTGCTAAAATTGATTGTCGAGAAGGAGGAATGACCATTTCACATGGTCCAGATAGTTAATGTTTATTTTTATATCCTCCTGCTATGCCTACCGAATATAATAAAGTCTGGGTTGATGAACCAAAAGAATTTAGTGGGAAAGACAGTATGGCCTCTTTGGCCATGGTAGTGATTAAACAACATGGAGAGGAATTAGAGGATGAGTTAGTAAATGAGGTTGCACACTTGGCTATAGGTTCGAGTGAAGAAGTAATAGAGGATGTACCAAAATTTTTGGGACAACCGATTGATATAAGTGGGATGGAACAAAATTATCTTACCATGGGGATGCCTTGTCCCTTGGCTAATATGATTCCTAGAACGAGTTATTTCTTTGATGATATTATAAGATTTCACCGACTTATACCTCATAGTTGTCCTCTCAACACTTTGTTATGACCAATACATACTATCACTTCAGCCTATCCAAGAACAAAAACAATTATGTTGCTACCAAAAAAAACTGTGAATGTCAATAGCTGGTTGACATAAATACAAGAGGATAAATTATTTAATGTGCTGGTAAAAAGGTCTCAAGATTTTTCTTGGGACTATACAGACATGAGGGGGATTCACCCGAGTGTTTGTACTCATCACATTTGTATTGATCCTAATATGAGACCTGTTCGTCAATCATAGAGGAGACTCAACTCTGCATTAAAAGATCTTGTCAAAATTGAGATTGAGAAACTCCTCCGTGCAATATTCATTTATCCTATCTCAAATAGTAAGTGGGTGTCACCTATGGTAGTTGTACCAAAGAAAAATGGAAAGTGGAGAATTTGCGTGGATTATAGAGAACTCAATAAAACCACCTTTAGAGATTATTTTACCTTACCATTCGTTGACCAGGTTTTGGACAATTTGGCTAGGAGGAAATATTTTTCCTTTTTAGATGGATTTAGTGGTTACAACCAAATTCAAGTAGTTCCAGAAGACCAAGATAAGACAACGTTTACGTGTCCTTGGGGTACATATGCATACCAATTTCTTCCTTTTGGACTTTGTAATGCTCCAACGACTTTTCAGAGGGCCATCTTGGCTATATTTGCAACACTTGTCAATGATTGTGTAGAGGTTTATATGGATGATTTCATAGTATATGGGTCAACCTATGATGAATCTCTTCAAAACCTGGATAGGGTTTTGGAGGTTTGTGAGGAAAATCGACTGTCCCTTAGCCACGAAAAGTGTTTAATAATGATGGAACAAGGAATAGTCTTAGGGCATCACATTTCCTCAGAAGGAATAAAAGTTGATCCTAAAAAAATTGAAGTCATTCAACAATTGACTGTACCTCAAACACAAACAGATGTTTGAAGTTTTCTTGGACATGTTGGATATTATAGAAGGTTCATAGAAAGCTTTAGTAAGATAGCAGCCCCTATGTTCTCTCTCCTCCAAAAATATGTGGAGTTTAATTGGACGTCTAAGTGTCAACAATCATTTGAAATGATAAAAGAAAAGCTTGTCTCTACTCCTATACTGCGTGGACCAAATTGGAGTCTTCCCTTTCACATTTATGCTGATGCTTCAGATGATGCAATTGGTGTAGTATTAGGACAAGAAGATGAGGATGGGGGTAAATATGCCATATATTTTATTAGAAAAAACCTAACGTCTATTGAGAGAAACTACACAACAACAGAAAAATAATTCTTAGCTATGGTTCATGCCATCAAAAAGTTTCATCATTATATTACAGGATATAAAGTTATAGTTTATACAGATCACTCAACTGTCAAATATTTAATGAATAAACCTATAGTTAATGGTCAAATAATGAGATGGTTACTACTTCTTCAGGAGTTCAATGTGACAATACTTGACAAGCCAGGGAAATTTAATGAGGTAGCATAATTTTTATCTCGAATCAAACAAGAAGAGGGTGATTTAGCACCTCTACAAGATGAGTTCCCAGATGAAATTTTTTTTGCTATCTCTATAAAGGTTCCTTGGTTTGTTGATATTGCGAACTATTTAGCTACTTCTGAAGTACCTCCTGAATTTACATCAAAACAAAGGAAGCGACTTATTCGAGAGTGTGCACCATTTAAATAGATTAATGGGATTTTATTTCATTGTGGACTTGATATGGTTTTAAAAAGATGTGTCAGGGCTGATGAAACTTATAGTATTCTGAGGGTCTGTCATGATGATCCTTTAAGGGGTCATTATTCTACAAAAAGAACTCATAAAATTTTAGGTGCTGGATATTATTGGCCTTCAATGAATAAAGATGTTAAAAATTATGTTCGTCATTGTGATGAATGTCAAAGAGTAGGAAGACCAACTGCTTCTACAGAAATGCCTTTGCAGCCTCAAGTAACTTTGGAACCATTCAAAAAATGGGGGTTAGATTTTATCGGTCCCATAGATCCTTCCTCTCAAAGGAAAGAATACATATTAGTTTGTACTGATTATCTGACGAAATGGGTAGAAATTCAATCTTTATGAGTTGCTAGAGAAAAGAAAGTTGCTGATTTTCTCTATAACAATTTTTTTCTTTGATTTGGAGCCCCCCGAACTATCATTATAGATCAGGGACCCCAATTTATGTCCAAAGTTCTCCTAGAACTTATAGACCATTTTCAAGTGAGCCATAAGAAGTCATCCCCTTATCACCCTCAAGCAAATGGTCAAGTAGAGGTGACTAATAGGGAGTTAGAAAACATATTGACAAAAACTGTCTCTTCAGGAAGAAGAGATTGGGCCAGGAAATTACCTGAAGCCATTTGGGCATACAATACAACATGGAAATCTACAACTGGATGCAGTCCCTATGAGCTTGTTTTTGGAAAGAAACCTCTTCTTCCCATCGAATTTGAACTTCAGACCCTACACACAACTATGGAATTAGGTCTAGATTTGAAACGAGCTCAAATAGAACAAGTTTTATAGTTAAATGAGTTGGATGAGATTCGTTTGGATGTTGTTCATCAAACTAAACTAGTTCAACATCAATGGAAAGTTTGGCATGACAAATATATTAAAGAGAGATAATTTCATAATGGTGACTGGGCCTTGCTATTTGATTCAAGATATAAAGACCATAAAGGAAAACTCAGAACTCATTGGCTGGGGCCATATGAAATTTTTGAAGTTTTCTCAAATGGCACAGTTTAGTTAAAACCCATTGATGGTGATTTAAGAACTCTCTTAGTTAATGGTCATCACCTACGTATCTACCATAAACCAGTTAATAAAGAAGAATTTACAAAGTTGGTAGAAATGCAAGGAGAGATCCAATGCATTGACTTTGCCAAGGCAGAGTCTATTTGATTTAATGTTTATATGTTATCTATATATATATATATATATTTGATGAAAAGTTGTAATAAAAAGACATATGTACCTAATTTGTTTTCAAAGCATTTTTCATAAATTTTCGGACTTAACACGTGTTTTCATTTTGCAGGACCTCTCATAAAGGAATAACAACTTCTGGAGCACCGTTCCAAGATGCTCTGGAACTTGATCATTCAACTGGCTAGTGCTCCAGAACTTGACAGTCTAAATGCCCAAAGCTCCAAAACCCACTCTTTAGCCTACCATGTTGGAAGGATGTTCTTGTGGAATGATATAAGTCCTGAATTTTGAGTTAAGTAGTGTTTGTCATTTTCTTCTCTCTGGTTGCTGCTCCAGCTGCATCTTTCGACGATGCTCCAGAACTTTCATCTGGTTGCTGCTCCGGCTACATCTTTTGATGATGCTCCAGAACTTTCATTTGGTTGCTACTCCGGTTGCATCTTTTGACAATGCTCTAGAACTTTCATCTGGTTGTTGCTCTGGCTGCATCTTTTGACGATGCTCCAGAACTTTCATCTAGTTGCTGCTCTAGCTGCATCTTTCGATGATGCTCTGAAACTTTCATCTGGTTGCTGCTCCGGCTGTATCTTTTGATAATGCTATGAAACTTTCATCCAGTTGTTGCTCTAGCTGCATATTTTGATGATGCTCCAGAACACTCATTCGGTTACTGTTTTAGCTGCATCTTTCAGCGATGCTACATAACTTATCCATTTTCTAAGTTCCCAATGCACGCCTTACACCTGCTCCAGAACTTTAATCACTTTATTTGTTTTGAATGCATGCTTTACGTGTGCTCTAGAACTTATTCATTTTTCATTTCCCTAATTCCTTTCTAATTTTTTTTTTCAAATCTTCCTCGATGCTTTGATTATCGTACATTGGTACACATGCCCTCTTTTTCCATTATAAATAAAAGCTATCATAATAGCCTGTCTTCATTAATGACTTTGTCAACCATGAGCTTCCTCATTCATGTCATAATAATTATACCATCACCTCAGCCAATACCCTTGCATCATCCTGTCAAATCGGTAGAGGTATAAGATCTTCAAGCGATCATGGAGTGGAAGTAAGTACAAATTTTTGCTTTAAATAAGTACTTATTTTCAAATAAAATATGATTGATTGGCAAGAGTTTCCTTTCCCAATTTAGTAAATTGAGCCACTTGGTGATTAATTGTTAAGTATGCTACTCTTTTTGCGGCCCTTCATGTAAATTGGAATTATTACACAGCAAGCTCTGAGCAAGAGTAGAGTAAATAATTACTGTCTGATCATATTTTTAAAAATATCAGTACACAAGTTTTTGGCATTGTTGAATTTTTCAGAAGGGTGGTAAACAAGGTAAAAATGGGTGGTACAAAGAAGAAATATGAGCCGAATTTTGCAAAAAAAATGTTGGGGTTAAGTAACATCTCTTGGCTATTTGAAGAAGTGGGTTGGTTGGATTTTGTCAGGAAGTTTGAAGGGTATAATGAAAAGCTGGTGAATGCATTTGCAAAAAATTACTCTAATGGTTAGGTGATTCTGCATGGGAAGCGTTTCAAGGTGAGTTCAAAAATTATCTCTTCTATTTCAGGGTTAGAAGATTCTGGCATTAAAATATCTGAAACAACACAAACCACATATCAAAAATTATCAGAATTGTTTCTTAGATAGGGAGATCCTCAACCCATGATAGTTGTCAGTACTAGGGGACAAAATAAGGGGTTTCAATGAGCTTCTATCTTAGAACCCTAGGGTATTGTTGTTGCATGGATTATTAGATATTTTACTTATGAAGGTCAACTCACTACTGTGGTAGGACCAACATTCCGCATGTTAACACATTTGTGGCATGGGAAGGAAAACCTTGCTCTAAGGGTTAATTTGCCTCATTTCTTGAATGATTCTATTAATTATTCAATAGAAAGATATAAAACTGGTTCAGGGCCATTAAAACATCATGGGTTAATTCAATTAATTTGTAAATATCATTTCCGTAAGAAACCTAGAAGCAAATGGGAAATTTTTTTGGGGAAGTTTGATAAGCCTTTATCAGGAGGGAAGTTAGAATTAGGAGAATCTTCAAAACAAGTTGCTTCACCTTCCAGAGCAACTTCCCTCGAAGACCCTAAGGCTCCTGAAGCCCAAATTCCTACCATAGTTGGTGAGGAAGTGCCAAAATTTAGAAATGATGAGTTTGAAACTCTGCCCTAGATAGAAGATGTAGAGCTAATGAATCCAAACACGGATACTCATCCTGTTAAGAAGAGGAAAAGAAGAACTATTCTTCTAAATGATTCAACTATTTTAAATTATTAGGATACACCTCCTTTAATGCAGAGTAAAAGATTATCCTATGGATCTACAGAAACCCTAGCATAGAGTAAAGAGAATAGGTCAAAATCTAAAAAGCAAAAGAAAAACTTAGAAATTGAGGAGTCAATTCACCAATCCTCTAAAAAAGAAATGTCTATTGAAGAAGTACATTTTCACTTGGTGTCTAAAGAAGAAGTTGTAGAACAAGAAAAATAGGAAACAAAAAGGGGACAATCTCCACCTCCTATGGAGGTTGATGACAGTATGTTAGGAAATTTTTCTCCAGTTATTAATAAAGTTGTTGAAATAGTTGAAACTGAAAATATTAACATAGAATTGGAAAAATTGAAATTAGAGATAGAAGAGTTAAGAAGTCAATTGCATGAAAATAAGGAAAAGATGGAATTGCAACAAGAGGAAATAATGGTGTATAAGACTGTAATAAATAAAAGGGATCAAGAAATTCAGGATTTAAAGTTGGAAATGCAGGGAAAAGATACATCTATTAGTGAGCTGCAAATACAAATTTAGAATTGTGATGAGGAAAATAGGATACACAGAGATGGATTAAATAAAGAAATTCAAAATTTAAAAGGAAATTTTATGCTCATGTTTTCAGCCTTTGAAGAAGAAAAGAAAAGATAGAAGGAAGAATTAAATGCTTCTCTTAGTAAGATTATAGAATTAGAGCAGGACTTGCAGGAAAGCACAAGTAAACCAATGATGGAATCCAGAGAAGTTTGGGCCAAGCCAACGGTAACTGAATGGTTCCAAATTCAGATTCCTCCATTATTAATGAAATGGATGGAACGGTGCTATTTCCTAAGGAATGCACAAATTGAGAATAATAGACTGAAAATAGAAATGGTGTTATTAAGAGAAGCATTTCATAAAGCTTATAAGGGGAAACATGATGCATGTAAATAACTGAATTTATTTTATGCTGTAGAAGACCATCAAGATTGTATTCAATGTTTTTGAATAAACAATGTTTTAGATGGAAATTGCTTAGAATTTACAATGAACAGCCTTATGAACCTAATGATAAAGAATTTGTTAAAACATTTGCAGACTCAAAGCCTAAAGAGCAAGATATGCTCTGTGAATTCTTTACCCATGATCTTTTGTTAGAGAAGCATACTGATTTCTTTGTTAATCTTTTTGTGGGGGAAGTGCAATTAAGATCTCTATTGTCTACTATGCGGAACCAAATCCATTGGAAAGAACGTAATAAAGAATATGTTCAAGCAGATAAAAGTATAAGACTTCAAATGAGATCTCCAAATAGTAGACCAACAACTTTTAAAAAGACATTTGTAGCTCTTTTGCTGGATGAGAAAATGAAGGAAAGGTATGATGATAGCCTTTGAGTTTGTTATAATCATTTCGTAGAATAGGGAAAAAAATTGGTTGGCAAGGCTTGGCATGCATGTGAAGAGAGATACACTCCACTCCCTATATATCTAAAGAAAAGAGAAGTGATCTCTCCTCTTAGTATCAGATGGTCCTTTAGAAGAGCAGATGCCTTGGCCAAAATTTTAGGAGATCTCAGAACAAAATGGATAGGAATGAGGTATTGACCTCCTTTATTGCTATATCCAGCCCCTGCTTTTCATATTAATACAGATCAGGATGATATAATTTTCAATGAATGGAAATGGGGAGTTGATTTTCATGGAGGCTCCCACAATTTCCTTGTAAACTTTGATGTTACAACAAAAGATTTGTATGATATCAGTGCAAAATATGAAGGGAGTAGAGGGCAGAGTTATAATCAAGGGACATGAGGACCTGCCAAGAATCAGGAAGGGGAGGAAATGATGAGGTAAAAATAACCTCATCATGATAATACCATAAAGACTTGGTTCATACATGTAAAATCTCTATCCTCTGCCAATTAATTAAATTTTAGGAGAAATAATTACTTAATTTTTAGTGAGAAATTGTATAAACTTTATTTCTTTTAATTTCTTGAAGTATTTTGCCAATACAGATTTAATGGATTTTTTTAAGTGTTTTGTAGATAATAATCAGTCAATCAAAGTTGTAGATTGAAGTTGTAGAAGTTGTCAGATCCAACTTCAGAGCCCAAGAACACCTGCATGCAGAGATACCTGTCACAGGAAAGAGAATGGAGAAAAAAGCAAGAGAGGGTTTTGAAACTCTGAAATATGAAAAATGTATTAACAGAGAGTAAGATAAAATACAATGATCAATCCTTATAAAAGGAGATTGTGCAACCCTAAAGAAACCCTAATAGGAAGACATTTAATAATTAATATAATTATTAAATTTCACAATATGCAAACTAAAGTGAAATCTTAAGAGAGGAATAAAGGTACCTTAATTAACATAATTAAGTTAAAACCTTTACTCTAACACCCCCCCTTAAGATGAGCAAGAGTGCAGCTACAAACATGTGCAAGAAAGCAAAGGTAACTACAATGCATGAAAAAAAACAAGGGTCCCGACAACTAGGCCTGATTAGGTACCCGAATACAACCAAATCTCTATAAAGTGGAGAAATAGAGAAAACCTCATGGGAAAAACTCTACTCCAAAAGAGAGAAAAGAAAGGAATGAAATGCACTAATGAAAGAAGGATAGGAGGTGGATTACATGATACCCCCCATAAACAACTTCTATCATATAAGTACATATACAATGGTCTCCCATAGGAGATAGAAAGAGAAGAAAGGCCCCCACAATGAAGAAACTCTGTCACAATGGTGAATTGTGATGTAGAATCAAAAGGAGATCCTAAAGCAACAAATGATATTCCTGCTTAGGGAAGAAACTTGAGATCAAAGGGTTACTTCGAGAAGAAACCCACATGAAGAGTGATGAACAATCCTATCTCAAGATGTGTGCCATGATAGGATGTTGAAGAATCTGGATTCATCTGAACTAAAAAAATGATGCAAATCAAAGCGGATGTGGAGAATCCTAAAATGCAACCTCACAGGCCACTTTAATGGTGGAAGTGTCTGGTGATAACGACTATCAAGGTAGAGGAGATGAATGTCCTCAAAATAATCCTCCAAATCTATAATATAGGACTCAACAAACAAGAAAGATATGTCTGCAAGATAAGAGTCCAAAGTAGCTATGTCTAGAAGGTGAATGATGCCCTACTACATTGAATTAAGAACAATAGGAGATGCTGATGAAGTCTCAGTCTGAAGAGTAGGAACTGTGAGACAAGCCTTTGATCCATCAGAATATGTAAGGGTGTCTAAATACTCAAGTTCCTCTAAAGTATCATGATCAAAGGGTGTATTATCTCTCCAAGAAAGGGGTAAGAGACAATCTGAAGTAGGATCCTCTGGGAATGGAGAGAGATTTGGGTCTCCATAGATCTCCCAAAGACGTGTCCAAAGTGGGTGAGGACAATCAATGTCCGATATAGCCAACATAGTGTCATGATCAACACTAGACAATATAAGTCCTACTATGTGATCTCTAATGATATCCCATGCTGATTTTCCCTCTAAAGTGGCTAGTTCAGGTATGAGATCATACAAATAAGGCAAAAGATTAAGCCACCTACAATGTGTAAGTATACCCTTTGCCCATGACTCATAATTACCCCGTTCCAGAATAACAACTGAAGGGTGAGTAGAAAAACCCATGATAACTCTTCAAATGAAAAAAATAGAAATCTGACCTTATTGCATTTAGATCAAATTAATATGACCCATCCCACATAAACAGAACCCATATAGGTGCCAGAATGTCCAAGTAATTGAGCAAAGTGTAAAAACACACAAAGCTGAATAAAATTCACCTGGTAAATTTTTTGATGAAATAGACTACAAATCTGGAAATATCACTGCAACACCTTTCCAATGCCTATTCGTTTGCGCAGAATGGAGTTTGGACACAAAAGATATGCCCCCGAGAGTGAAAAACACAAGTTCTGGATTTGATAGAAGAAAACGGCATCAAAACAGAAAAATCAAGAGATCAAACCTCCACCATCAGATCGGCACTAGAAGCAGCTTTCCAACACCTATTTTCGTTTGAAAATCCAAGCTAAAATGCCCGAGATATGTCCAATTTTGTGAAAAAGGTCAAAAAAGGAATGAAGAAGGGCCCTAGTGGCTCCTTGGCGGTGCTCCGGTGGTGCACAAGCGGCGGTTGGGCGGCCGGTGGCACGGCGACGGAGCTCTGGTGGCAGGCCGGTGGCCGGCCGGTGGTGGCTGGGCGGGGGCGCCGACTGGGTGGTCGGCTGGTGGAGGTGGCGGCCCAACGGCTATTGCTGGCGACCACCTCCTCTGCTGGTGGCCGCTTGGCTGCAGGGTGGCGGCGGCTTCCAAATATGAGGGAAGCACAATTTTTTTAATAAAAAAACTTTAAAAATCAATTTAAAATTGATTTTTTTGATTTTTTAAAAAAAAAATTCACCTCAGAAATCATGCCTTAGGGTCGTACGGCCTTGGGGCCAATTTTTTTTTTGCCTTCTGGTGCAACTGTGGCCAAACTTGTCAAATTTTATATGAAAATAGGGGTTTTTGGGTGCTGCGGACTCAATGGTGAGGTCTGTTTTGGCTCAAAATGCCCAAAAAATTAGGCAACCCCTAGATCCACAAAAAATCAAACTGAAAACCTGTGAAAGCCCGATCAAACCCTCGTAGCTCCAAAATCTTCAAAACAAGAACATGCTGTAGCAGGTCTGCTCTGATACCATGTAGAAGTTGTCAGATCCAACTTCAGAGCCCAAGAAGATCTGCATGCAAGAGATACCTGTCACAAGAAAGAGAATGGAGAAAAAAAGGGTTTGAAACTACGAGAAATATAAGAAAAATATGATACTTGGTAAGATAAAATACAATGATCAATCCTTATAAAGGAGATTGTGCAACCCTAAAAACGCCCTAATAGGAGACATTTGGCAAATTAATATAATTATTAAGTATGCAATATCTAAATAAGTGAAATCTTAAAGGAATAAAAGGTAACTTAATTAACATAATTAGGTTAAAACTAGCACTACTCTAACACTTGCTAAGATGAGCAAGAGTGCAGCTACAAACATGTGCAGAAGCAAGGGTAACTACAATGAAAAAAACAAGTGTCAGACAACTGGGCCCTAGTGGGTGCCGGACACAACCAAATCTCTATAAAGTGGAGAAATAGAAACCTCATGGGAAAACTCTACTCCAAAGGAGAAAGAGGAATATAAATGCACTAATGAAAGAAGGATAGAGGAGGTGGATTACATGGTGACATCAAAATTTGCGTGCTCTAGAATGGTGAAGATATGTATGCTAGAAATATGCTCCAGAACTTTAGGGTGATGGACCAAAGATGTAGTTGTTCTTAAAGTTGTTATTTTTGTTATCCTTTGAATTAAAAACTTTATGGCTCAACTTGAGCCTCTTAAATACTATGTAATGGGTTTAAAGATATACAAGTTATCCGTAGATCTGTTCTAGATATTTTCAATGGTTATCCACACCATCTGAAATATAGGATGTATTTACAGTTTCTTTATAAAAGATATGATCTCTAGAAGTAAGATATACAATGAAAAGTAATGTTATACTGTCAGAATGTTTCCGAGGTTTATGAATAAAAAGATTTTTATCTAAAATTCTGAGTTATGAGTCATGGATGATAACTATGATTGATAGAAGTGTTTCTGAAATAGTTGTGAATGTGAGCTGAGAATGAATGTGATAACCTATGAGCTGGCCACTCGACGAGAGTAGATAAGTGTTTTATTTTATTATAATGTTGTTATGAATACTTAGTTCTGAAGTATTTGTTACCTTTTCACTTCCGTAGTTTTTGTTATTAACTGTTAGAATCTTTATTGTTAAGAAAATGTTTTATGGATTGCTATAAGTTTTTCTGGTTTTTAATTTTCTAGCTTCTTAGTTTAGTTGTTTCTACCCTCTTCAATTTAGTTATTATGCTTTCTAAATTAGTTTTCTTACGCTTTCAGTTCAAACATTTTCTATTTTCTGAGGAATAAATTGCTTTATAGTTAGAAAATTTGAAGTTAGAATTAATATTAAGTCATTCTTGAAAGTTAGAAAACCTGAGGAAGATACTCCAGACTTCTTCTATTGCAAAATTTCCTTGAACACTACCCGGTCGACAAATTGAATATTATATTCTAAAGTAATGGGACCTAACGACAACCTATCAGGGATGTTATCATCAAGGAGGAAGGTCTTCATGATGTCCCAATCAGGGATGTGATTATGAATGTTATGGAGGAGGAAGCCGAGGATACAGGGTAGGGTCCCCAGGAACAAATACAGGCACTCCAAGCACAAGTGTAGATGTTGCAAGCACAGGTGGCACAAATACCAACATTGCAGGGTTAGGTATAGGTAGTAACAGTTGAGAGAGACATGGCTATCATTAGAGCATAGAGGACAGAGAAAAGGTCTATTAACTTCATAGCTACCATTGGTGGGTCCACAATAAATTTGGCTTGATAGTTGTATCAGGTAGGGAGGGCTACGGAGTACTGCAAGAGGAATTATGAGGATGGAGTGCCTATAGTGTAGAGGGCTTTGAGTTATATAGAGAGTCGCTCACAGAGACAAGGGCACTCTAGGAGGACCCAGAGTAGTGGGGGTGTTTCACAGTGTCAACGATCAAGACCCTATGATAGATCCTTAGGATCACAATGAAGGGAGGAGAGACAACCATCGTCAGGACCATCACCATTAGGGGAGGAGGGTAACACAAGCTAGGCCTATTTTCATCTATTTTAGATACTAATATTTTTGAATGAGCCTGCGAGCTCCATTTTGACATACATTGTGATATTATACTATGAAACATGATTTTTTAATATATATGCGAGATACATGATTTTTGTGGTGACTATATGATGTGTATGATTCTATGTGCATGTTTCCCTATGTGATGAGATATTATGATATACATTTTTATGGATATGTGATGTTTCCTTTATGATGTGATGTTATGGAAACATGATGTATGGTTTATGATAATACATGTTTATGATATATGGATGGGTGCACATGATTCTATTTTATATTTATGTATTTTGTGATGTATGGATAAATGTGGATGATGTGATGTCATGGATATGCAGGAAGATACTATATTTTTATGACATGTTTTTATGTGATGCTTATATGGATAATGATACCACATGATGCAATACTATGCATGTTTTATTTTCTAATATAATATGGATGACATAATATGTATATGATGATGATACCTATGATATGATAACATGATTGTGTATGCAGGTTGATAATGCTAATACATTTATTTTTTGTGTCACAGCACACCATCAAGATGACTCTAAGGGTGGACAAATGGAATGTTAGTGCAGAAAAGAGAGTGAAAATGAAAAAGAAAAATTAAATGATGAACTGGGATTGCTGTCAGTGGCATCCATCTCAATGTTGGTGCAAGGTGCAGTCCTTCCAAATGAAACCAAGAAGAATAGGGGTCAAAGTAAACCAGCTCCTCCTCTAAATCCTTTTGGGACATCGTCGAGGCACATAGTAACATGACAAATAATAAATCAATAAAAAGATAAGACAAACTGGACTGATAGAGTCAACAACCATTTAGATCTTTTGCCATATTGTATGATCAGATTCTAGATAATGATAGTGTTTGGTTTCAAGAAAAGAAGCATGTTGTATAAGACTAGGGATCTCAACAATACAATATCCTTTCTAAGACTAAGGGTTGATGGATAAAGTTTGGATTTTGAAATGAGGCATGCCATATAAGATTGGGGATCCCAATGATGCCACATTCTATCTAAGAATATTTCATAGCTTGATAAGGATTGTTTATGTTTGATTGATAGCTACTCGTGATTAGGCCATTGATCTATTTGGATTAGAGAATAGTTGGATAGTTCATCTATTGCTTCAAGATTCGTTAAGCTTGATTCTCTTGTTTAATGATGTGTTGTTTGTGTCTACTCAAAGTGTCAACCTTAGCAAGGGAGAATTTATCATGAGACATGGATTATGATAGACTTGACTTGATGGAACCTAAGGGGTTAAAATAACACCTTGTGGTCTCATCGATGATGGCCTTGCCTTCATAAAAGCATAGAGACGACGTAGTTCAATTGACGCTGACCCTAGATAGTTTATTATGAAAAGCGGGTATGGATAGAATGAAAACTTGTTATGAAAAAAAATAAGGGACTAACCTAAGCCTCAAGGGCTCATCAATGATGGCCTTACCTACATGAAGTTGTAGAGGCAACGTATTTTGACCACTTGGACCAACATACACTATTTTTAGAATTTTTGATGTTTTTTTATTTTTTTGTATTTTTCTTTTTGGATTTTATAATGTTTTGAATTTTTTATTTATTTTCTAATGTTTTGGTTTTTATTTTTAATTTTTAATGTTTTGATTGTTGAACCATGTCTAGGATCCCCTATGAGACGTAAATGAAGGAATTACCCCTAGTCAGGTATAGGTCCACCTTATTATGGATGAAGAGAATGGGAGAAATTTATTATGGATAGGTTGTTGGAATAATGTTGTCATTGATGTCAAAGGGTAGATTAGTGGATGCCTAGATGTAATTGTGCTTAGTGGATAAGGTTCTAGAAGAATTGGTGAAGTATGATGGAGAGAAGATCATATTTTGCAAAATTTGCAAAGTTGCTCAAAAGTTGTAATATTGTCATGAAATATTATGTTATTGCAGAGGTCACTTCCAGATGTTAGAGGAGAAAATAGGCTGTATATTTGATGCGGGTTTCTCAAGAGATTCTCAAACTTGTGTGAATTGTAGATCTAGAGGATGTGGAATGTGCTTGGAATTGATTTATTTATGCTTTTTGGTCAAACTAGGGTTTTTTAGATAAACCCTAGGTGTTGCAGTCATGGCATTGATTAGGTTTTATTTTTTGGATTTGAATATTTATTGGTGGTAGTAGGTCATTTAAGTGACAACTTAATCCATCAAATTCATCAGGGAACCAACCCCTTTGCCTTGTGCTACTAGTTGGAAAAGTTTTTGTATGTATTGCAACCACCCTTCACATTGCAATTTGTGTTCATCTTGATCATGCTTAGTTTGAAATATGTGATGGAGGTAATCAATGGTGTATATTGGTGCATAGATGATCGAAAAATCATCACATAGTGTCTTCACATCACACTTTGAAGTTTACTTCAGCATGTGCAATCTATGATGTGCGATAAATTTTGATCAATGACTATTATCAAAATAGTTAGATTGAATGATTGCCTGCTAACCTGTGGTGTGTGTGGTGGGTCCTCAACTTGCTCTATAGGATTATGAGCTAATGTCAAGTGTCTAGTGGGATTAGAAAATGGTGACAGGCTTTATTAGTGGAGTGTGACATCAACAAGGGCACGTGGTGTGTTATCACATCATTACTTCACATCATAGTTGTGAAGCAAAAGGATGGTATGCAATACACAATCTAAAAAATATGGTAGAGTGTGACATCAGTCAAGATAGATGGTAATGTCCCACTATCTTGTTGAAGATTTGGTGGGTCCCCGGTTAGCCCTATAGGAATGCGAGCTAAGGACATGTGTCCTAAGCGACAAGTGGTGACATTTGATTGCATCACTATGTTTATTCACATCACTATTATGAATAAAATAGTGCCAAGTGAGATGTGATGGCTCAGTGATGATGATCATGTGTTGGTGATCGAACCTTGATCACAATACCTCTTCACATGATAGAAATGAAGATTAATGTCTTAAGAGAAAATGTGATAGACTTAAGTGAAGTGATGGCTATATACAACACGATGAAGATATGCGATGCACGTTTAAAAGGAGATAATCCAACGGTTGTGTTTTAAATTTGGATCAGATGAAGGAGGATCACTGATCATGGCATGAAGATAATGGATCAACAACCCAAATTTAAAGTTGAAGGTCTCCAATGGTGAACAAGGGTTTGGCCTGGTGGCTGACACAATGCATGAATTTAATTGGTTTACCAGCTCCAACGACCAATTAATTGGTGATATGACTTGTGAAGTGGTTGCATAGACTATAAAGGTGATCAAGATCAAAATTAGTTCGAGTTTACAAGGATATGGCATTAAATGCATATTAGGTTAGGGTTTTGTGGGTTGCTATGTTTAGAAAATTCAATGAATCATAACAAGGAGTGTGTGGCTCAAGGAAGTGATGCCTTGATGACTAAGTCATGAGATGATATACAACCAAAATTTAGCTTAGTGTTGTTGTATGATGCAATAAGTGTGAGCTTTTGAGGTAGACAACTAATGCACTAACAAAAAAGGGAAAAGTGCAGCAAAGCATAAGTGTGAGCTCTTGAGGCAGACATATAATGCACTAATAGAAAAAGGAAAGGTGCAAAGAGGTGTGAGTGTGAGAGAGTAGAAGAAGATAGGGAGTGCATAAGCAATGAATGAGTAGAACCCAAATAAAAATTAGAGACATTTATCAAGGTTAACATTTAGGTGTAGAACAAAGAGACTTGTAGGGTAGAGAATTGTGTTGCAAAAATATAAACAAAGAATTGAGTAGTTGCAAATAGGGTTGCAATATTAAATTGGATTTAGAAGAATAAAATTGTAATACTTTGCATTGTGCATCTGATTGGTGGGTGCCATCATATATCTGGGTAGGTGCTTAGTGTAGGGAGTTGGTGCTTCCTTGGAGTGGGTGCTCCTAAAACCAGGGGATTGGTGTCTCCTTAGGGTTGGTACCTTTAAAATTTTTGTTAGAATATATTCATTGTGAGGCTAGATTATGATAGTAGATCCTAGCAACTATCCTCACCGTGGTTTTTCCCATCTTGGGTTTTCCATGTATATCTTGTGTTATCTACAATTATGTGTGTGTATGCTTATTTCTTTGCTTGGTTAATTTATCCGCATAATGTGTTAAGGGGTATATTTTAATTGATCTACTAATTCATCCTCTCTTAGTAGATTTTTGTGTCCTAAAAATTGGTATAAGACCCCTGGTTCCCTAGGAGAAGCTTAATCAGCTCAGGTAGATCTTGGACAATTGAAAAAAGGACTAGTCAAGAGGGTTCATCTACAAACAAGGCACCTTGGTTTGATGGATCAAATTATGCTTTCTAGAGCATTATGATGGAGACATATTTGGCATATGATGTGTGAATGTCTGTTAAAAATGGATATACACCTCTTGCTACTACTCCTATCGATGTTGCAAGAAAGAAAGACTATGACAACAATGCAAAGGCTAAACATGTTGTGCTCTGTGGTTTGTCTAGCTTAGTGTTTAACAAAGTGATGCATTGTAGTAATGCACATGATATATGGAATGAGTTGAAAGGAATCTACAAAGGATATGATAAAGTGAAGTTGGAAAAGCTATAAATTCTCAGAGCCAAGTTTGAAAGTTTGAAGATGAGTGAAGAAGAAAAGATTGCATATTATCTTCTCAGAGTTGATGAAATAGTAAATTCAATCAGAGGGTTCAAAGAAGAGGTGAAAGAAATAGTCATTGTTCAAAAGGTATTAAGGTCTATTTCATCCAAGTATGAGTCCAAGATATTTGCAATAGAGGAAGCAAGAGAACTGGATAAACTTACTCTTAATGAATTGCATGTCATATTCACTGCATATGAAATGAGGATGGGAAATGCAGAGTCATCCAAAAGAGAAGTTGCATTCAAGGCTACCAACAAGGAGAAGGTTGAAGTATCCAAGAAGGACAAGGAAGAAGCCTCCACATTTGAACATGAAGATACTGATGAGGAAGAATCAAACTTCATCAAAAGATTAAGAAGAGGCTCTAACAAGTATAAAGGTAAGTTACCCTTCAAGCATTTTATCTATGGTAAAATAGGTCATTTTGTTTCTAAATGCACTTACAATAAGAAGGATAATGTTGAAAAAGAAGTAAATAGTAAAAAGAAGAAAACCTACTTTCATAAGAAGAAATTTTTTATGAATAAGAAGAAGGTTCTATATGTTCAAGAGGAGAGTGATTCATCTGATGCTAGTGATAGTTCAGATGATGAAAAAAATTGTGCCTTTGTGATGGAAGAAAATGAAATTCTCTTCATGGAAAAAGATTTTGAAGAACAAAAATATGGAAAGGTTGAGAATCTTGGTGAAGAAGGTGAGGAAGAAGGAGAAGTTGACCTTGAAGGATAAATAATTTGTTCCTTAGAAGAAATTGATAATGTAACAGAGGATATTGATAATTTGAAAAAGGAAAATAAACATCAGAAGAAGCTTGCACAAAAGGAGACTGAAAAATCCAACCAAAAATATTGAAGAATCTAATCAGATGGTGGTAAGCTTGAAGATACAATTGGAGGAAGCCAAAAGAATTGAAGATGTAGTTAAGTCTAAACTATAGTTCAAGATTGACAAATTTATGCAACTAGAGGCATAAATAGTCACCTTAAGAAAAGAATTAGAAAAGGTTAGAGATCAAATAGAAAAAAGGCCTGAAGCTGAAGGGAGGCTTGAAGATTCTTGATGGATTACAAAACACACAAAATTATTCTAATAAAGAGAAATTTGGATTGGGTTTAGAGAAAGGGAAGAGTACTTTTACCAATGCTTCTGCAAAACTATATGAGAGATTTAGAGTAGGAAAAAAGTCTAGTATAGATAGTGAGAAAGCATGCAATGAGAATACATCTAGAGATGAGAAGAGACCAATTGAGATGAATAATATGAAGGAAGAAAAGAAGCCCATTTCAGACAAGAAGAACAACTAATTAGTTTTGTATCATCAAAAGAAGAGGCAGAACATAAGAATAACTGATGTTGATGGATTCACAAGGGTGAGAAATATGAAGAAGATAAGACAAAGAAGACCCCCTCATTTTGTTCAAGGAAATGCTATGACTAGGTACTCTTCATACTTTTATGGGTACTATTATACATGTAATCAATTTGGTGATAGGGCTAGGGAATGTAGAGTCATTCCTAAAAGGAGTACAAATTTTGTTAGAAAAAATCTATTTTCTCCTTTAGTTGATATGAATGTAATATATTATAATAGTAATAATTTTGGTCATATAGCTTAGAAATGTAGAAAAATATTTATAAGACCAAATGTACAGAGTGAGAAAAAGAAAAAAACACCTCCTAAAGTAAACAAAGAGTCTAGAGTCCTTGAAAAGAAGGAAGAAAAGGTAGAGAAGAAACCTAAAAAGGTGTGGAAAGAAAAAGAGTAGAATCCCACACAATCAATGATTACACAAATTGATCTTCATGCAAAGAAGCAAAATTTGTGGGTAATAGATAGTGGATTTTCAAAACATATGACTAGGGACAAGAGAAAATTCATCCAACTTAAGAAGTGTAAGGAAGGTTCAATCAGTTTGGGTGATAACACAACAATAAAAATCTATGGTAAAGGAACATTGAGCATAGATGGTAAATTATGTACAAAAGATGTTCTTTATGTTGAAGGTCTGAAACACAATTTGCTGAGTGTAATTCAGATGTGTGACAATGGTTATAAGGTCACATTTAATAAGGAAAAATGGAAAAATGATTGCACAAAACTGAAAGCAATCTCTATAATCAGTGAAGTAAAAGGTCAAAACTATTTGATAGGACAAGTAGATGAGAGTTGGTTTTGGCATAGGAGAATGGGGCATGTCAATTTTGAAAATTTGGTGAAAGTGAACTCAAAAGGACTAGTAAGACACATGCCTAAGATAACTAAGCCTACAAACACCATTTGCAAAGAATGTAAAATAGGAAAGCAAACAAGGGTTAAGTTCTAGAAAAATGAATGCTTAACTAAAAAACCCTTGCAACCGCTTCATACAGATTTGTGTGGTCCTACAAAGACAAGAGGATTGAAAGGTGAAAGATACTTTATGTTGTTGATTGATGACTATTCAAGAATAACATGGGTAACCTTTCTAAAATACAAGTCATAGGGATTTGAAAGATTCAATATTTTTAGAGCCATGGTTGAAAAGGAGATTGGTAGAAGAATCAAATGTTTGAGATTAGATAGAGGTGGAGAATTCACATAAATTAAAATCATTAAATATTGTGAGAAGCATGGGATCAAAAGACAATATTCTACATCAAGAAATCCACAATAGAATGGAGTAGTTGAGAGAAAGAATAAGATAGTCAAGGAGATGGACAAAACAATGTTGAATGAGGCTAAGTTAGCAGATGTGTATTGGAGAGAGGTAGTTCATACTGTAGTTTATATTTTGAACATAGTTCAAATTAGATTAAATAGTGACAAGACTCCCTATGATCTAGGGTACGATAATCCAACATCTATCAAGTATTTCAAAGTGTTTGGTAGCAAGTGCTACATAAAAAGTGAAGAAGATAATTTGGGAAGCTTTGATTGTAGATGTGATGAAGGAATATTTCTTGGATATTCCACCCAAAGCAAAGCTTACAAGTTTTATAATAGAAGGCTACACAAAATTGTAGAAAGCATCAATGTCAAGATTGATGAAGAATTGAAACATGTTAAATTTGATAGAGATTACTTTGAAGTTGAATCATATTTTGAAGAAGAGATTGTTGATGAAGAGCTACAAGAAGAGAATAAAAAACAACCTACAAAATATGTTTAAAAGGATCATCCTACAAATTAGATAAATGGAAACAAAAATGAGGGTGTTCAGACAAGGAGAAGACTTGCAAAGAACAAGGAACACGTAAACTTTACTATCATGTCATAGATTGAACCTAAAAGCTATATTGAGGCCAACAAGGATGAGAGTTGGATAAAGGCCATGGAAGAAGAGCTGAATCAAATCGAGAAAAAAAAAACATGGGACTTAGTTCATAGATCCCCAAGCAAAAATGTGATAGGTACTAAATGGGTGTTTAGAAACAAGCTTAATGAAGATGGAATCATTGTAAGGAACAAGGAAAGATTGGTGTGCAAAGAATATGCACAAGTTGAAGGGATAGACTTTGAAGAAAAATTTGCACCTATTGCAAGATTAGAAGCCTTAAGAATGTTTCTTGCATTTTTATTTTATAAAGGATTTAAAGCCTATCAAATGGATGTAAAATCTGTTGCTTTTCTAAATGGAAACCTTGAAGAAGTATACATAGAAAAACTATAAGGTTTTCAGTTATCAGAAGAATAAGATTATGTTTGCGAACTAAGGAAACTACTATATGGTCTAAAATAAAGCACCTAGGGCATGGTATTCAAGATTGAACTAGTACCTACAACAATAAGGATTCAGAAAGGGATGTGCAGATAGAAATCTATACTTCAAATCAAAAGGTGAGTACATGATAATTTTTGTTGTATATGTCGATGAAATCATATTTGGTGGTAGCAATGATAACATGTGTAAAGAGTTTGTTCTTAAAATACAAGATGAGCTTGAGATGTCAATACTAGGAGAGCTATCTTTTATCCTTGGTTTACAAATAGCACAAACTAATGATGGGATATTTATATCTCAAAAAAAATATGCTAAGGAAATGCTTAAATTTTTTGGAATGGAAGATAGTAGACTAGTTAGTACCCCCATGATAATTGGATGTAAATTGAGTAAATAAGACGAGTCCCCTAATGCAAATCAGACATTGTATAGGTCAATGATTGGAAGCGTATTGTACTTAACTACATCAAGGCTAGATATTACATAAATAGTGTGTATGGTTACAAGATTTCAATTTGCTCTTAAAGAATCTCATGTCAACATAGTAAAGATAATTTTATATACATTAAAATTACTATTGACTATGGAATGTGGTATCCCAAGAGCAAAGATATCACTCTAACTACATATACAAATGTTGAATGGGCTAGAAGTGTAGATGACAAAAGAAGCACTAGTGGTGGAGCATTCTTTTTGAGGAACATACTTGTTTCCTAGATGAGCAAAAAGAAAGAATCGGTCACACTCTCTATAGATGAAGAAGAATATATAGCAGCAACATGTTGTACTCAGGTTTTGTGGATGAATCATACACTCAAGGACAAGGTTGAGTACAAAGAACCTATTTCTATTCTTTGTGATAATTTAAGTGCAATAAACATCTCAAAGAATCCAATGGTGCACTCTAGAATAAAGCACATAATCAAGTATCACTTCATAAGAGAAAATGTTGCAGATAATGAAGTTGACATGGAATATGTGACCGCCAAAGAACAAGGTGCTGACATATTTACAAAGCCTCTTCCCATGAAAAATTTGAATATCTAGGGAAAAAATTGGGAGTAATTACTCCCACATCATATTACTAAATTCTAGTGATAGGGCATGGGTCCAAGGGGAGCTTCATAGATATTTCATTCATCCCTGACATGAAGAGAGAGAGAGAGATCAAGTCAGCATACCTTAGTTTTACAAATTTCTAATAACTTGTTGGTTGTAGATTTATGAACATCTATTGTAGCACAAAGGGGGATAAAGGAGAAAAAAGGGGGAAAGTATAATTGGTTAAATGCATGGTATGACCCTTTACCATTGATGTCAAAGGGGGAGAATTTGTGCAAATGAGCAGAGAGAAGTTGAGCAAAATTCTTTGATGGGAGATATGTCTAGGGGAGCTATTTTGTATGTGCACTCATGATCGGTTTTATTATAATTGGTAAAGAGCAACACAATTAGTTTAGAGTGGTTCCATTTGGTATTAGAGCATTATTAATTGGTATAGAGCAGTTTAGTTGATTGGTGTAGTTTCGGTTTAGTTGGTACAAAGCATGAATTGGGGCATTTAGAATTGGTACAAAGCATTTTGAGCATTTGGTTTTTCCATCAATGACAAAGGGGATATTTTTGGCATAATATTGTCATTGATGTCAAAGGGTAGATCAGTGGATGCCTAGATGTCAATGTGTTTAGTGGATAAGGTTCTGGAAGAATTGGTGAAGTATGATGGAGAGAAGAGCATATTTTGCAAAAGTTGCAAAGTTGCTCAAAAGTTACAATATTATCATGAATTTTTGTAATGCTATTACATAGGTCACTTCCAAATGTTAGAGGAGAAAATAGGATATATATTCGATGTGGGTTTCTTGAGAGATTCTCAAAAGTGTGAATTACAGATCTAGAGGATGTGGAATGTGCTCATAATTGATTTATTTATACTTTCTGGTCAAACTATGGTTTTGTAGATAAACACTAGGTGTTGCAATCATGGATTTGATTAGGTTTTATATTTTGGAGTTTACTATTTGTTGGTGGCAATAGGTCAATTAAGTGACAACTTAATTCATCGAAGTCATTAGGGAACCAATCCCTTTGCCTTGTGCTACCGGTTGGCAAAGTTTGTGTGTACATCGAAACTACCCTTCACATCACAATCTGTGTTCATCTCAATCATGCTTAGTTTGTGATATGCGATGGACATAATTAATAGTATAGATTGATGCATAGATGATCAAATGGTCATGAAACAGTGTCTTGACATCGTGCTTTTGAATTTTACTTTGGCCTGTGTAATCTATAATGTGCAATAAAGTTTAATCAATGGTTGTGATAAAATTGGTTAGATTGAATGACTCCTAGCTAACCCATGGTGTGTGTGGTGGGTCCTCAAATTTCCTTGCGAGATTGTGGGATGATGACAAGTGTCTAGTGGAACCAACAAAAAGTAATAGGCTTTGTTAGTGGACTGTGACATCAGCAAGGGAACGTGGCGTGTTATCATATCATTGCTTCACATCACATTTGTGAAGCAAAATGATGGTATGTGATAGGTGATATGCGAAAGATGGTAGAGTATGAAATTAGTCAGGATAGATGGTAACATCTCACTATACCATTGAAGATTTGGTGGGTCCCCGGTTAGCCCTGCAAGAACATGGGCTAAGGACATGTGTCCTAAGGGACAGGTGGTGACATTCGATTGCATCGTTATGTTTATTCACATCACTGTTGTGAATAAAAAAGTGCCAAGTGAGATGTGATGGGAGTTCAATGATGAGGATCATGTGTTGGTGATCGAACCATGATTGCACTACCTCTTCACATTGCAGAAATGGAGATTAATTTCTTAAGAGAAAATGCGATAGACTTAAGTGAAGTGATGGCTATATATAATGTGATGAAGATCTATAATGCATGTTTGAAATGAGATAATCCAACGGTTTTGTTTTTAAGTTGGATTAGATGAAGGAGGATTGATGATCATGGTGCAAAGACAATGGATCAATGGTTCAAATTTAAAGTCGAAGGTCTCCAATGACTATGTCAGTGTGAATGAGGGTTTGGTCTGGTAGCCGACACAGTGTATGAATTTAATTGGTTTACCTACTCTAGCAACTAGTTAATTGGTGATGACTTGTTGAGTGGTGAAATAGACTGCAAAGATAATGAAGATCAAAATTAGATCGAGTTTATAAGGATATGGCATTAAATACATATTAAGTTTAGGATTTTTTAGGTTGCTATGTTAAGAAAATTCAACAAATCATAACAAGGTGTGTGTGTGGTTCAAGGAAGTGATGCCTTGCCGAATAATTCATGAGATGAGAGACAATCAAAATTCAGCTAAGTGTTGTTGTATGATGTAAGTGTGAGCTCTTGAGGCAGACAAATAATGCACTAACAAAAAAATTGAAAAGTGCAGCAAAGCATAAGTGTGAGTTCTTGAGGTGGAAAGATAATGCACTAATAGAAAAAGGAATGATGCAAAGAGGTTTGAGTGTGAGAGAGTAAAAGCAGATAGGGAATGTATAAGCAACAAATGAGTAGAACCCAAACAAAAATTAGAGACCTTTATCAAGGTTAACATTCAAGTGCAGAACATAGAGACTTGCAGGGTAGAGAATTGTGTTGTAGAAACAACAACATAGAATTGAGTAGTTGCAAATAGGGTTGCAACATTGAATTAAATTCAAAAGAATCAAATTGTAATACTTTGCATTATACATCTGATTGGTGGGTGCCATCAGATATTTGGGTAGGTGCTTAGTGTAGAGAGCTGGTGCTTCCTTGGAGTGGGTGCTTTTAAAACCAAGGGATTGGTGTCTCCTTAGGGTTGGTTCCCTTAAAATTTGTATTAGAAGATATTCATTGTGAGGCTAGATTAGGACAATAGATCCTAGCAGCTATTCACAATGTGGTTTTTCCCATCTTGGGTTTTCCATATATATCTTATTTTATCTACAATTATGTGTGTGCTTATTTAACTACTTGGTTAATTTATCTGCATAATATGTTAAGGGGTTATTTTAATTGATCTACTAATTCAACCCCCCTCTTAGTAGATTGTTGTGCTCCAACATAGGTATGAAAAACAAAAGATGCTAAATGTCAACAATTATTAGGCCATGAGAAGGACAACTAAGCTTTATTATGACTAGATGGGAAAGGTAGGAGTTTTATTATCGAATGGGATATGCACAATGGATCATGGATGGAAGTGGGAAAATCAGATAGAATGATAGTAGACGATGGAGCAAAAACTAACTACACATGACACTTGTTTGCCAAGTTTTCACCATGGTAATTATTCAAAGCACTACTGAGGTGGTTTTCTCTATTGGATGGATTATTTCTCTTTACTATTTTTTACTTTTTCTATTTTTTTGGTGTCACCAAGATGCTTGTTTTCCAGGTTTTCATCACAATGACGATTTTTTTACTTTTTCTATTTTTTAAATATTTTTCTAGGATTCCCTAAAGACTATGTATAATACTTGTGAAGGTGAATACTATTGATAGGCTCTAGTAGTGGTTCACCTTTAGGATTAGCAAGTTGATAAGCGGGTATGTGCAAGATCATCATGGAAAAAATAGGCCCTTAAGTGCAAAAATTGAGAAAAATTAGAGTTAGGCAACTTGACGTAAAATTTGAATAAGTTATCTATATTATCTCAAAATATGTAAGAATAGAATCTGTAGAAAATTGAATGTAGTTTTTAAACTACTAGGTTTTTAAAAAAATCTATTTGGTGAAAATTTTGAAATTTCAATGTAGTGGTACTTCAATTTAGGAAAAAAAAGAAGTAGGTGTCTATCGACCACCCTAACCACAATAAAATTATAATATTTTTTATAAGATTTTAGATATAAGTATAGGACTCATGACCGATGTGATGCATATTTTTTGTAATTTTTT
The DNA here is from genome assembly GCA_007258455.2 of Sequoia sempervirens. Taxonomy (NCBI): domain Eukaryota; kingdom Viridiplantae; phylum Streptophyta; class Pinopsida; order Cupressales; family Cupressaceae; genus Sequoia; species Sequoia sempervirens. The sequence goes on from VDFB02121368.1 coordinate 26,773, forward strand.
CCAAGTAAATAATTAATTATGAATTTTTTATTACAACTTTTAAAAATATAAAACTTGTATGTCGACCACCTTAACTTGGTCAAAACTTCATGAAATTAAATTTTTATTTTTTTAATCCTATATATCTTGAAGCATAGAATGTGACACATGTTTTGGATTCAAAAAATGTGATACCATTTGAAATCTATAGATATTTTTCAATCAGCCTATCAATCGGAATTTAGTCATAATTTGAATAGAAAATGAATAATAATTACTTATTAAATTCAAAGTAAAGCATAATTTATATCGATGGAAAGCTGAGAATCTCCTTTAAAAACCCTTTTCATTTCATCAATTTTGGGTAAAAAAATAGTCATCAGCCACATACCCATCATATTGCCACTTTTTGGCCCATCATGATCCTGCACATACCCAAGCATTGGACCCATACATTGCGATTATGATATAAGGACCCAACCTATTAGGCTCAAAATTTTTGGGTTTCTCTCGATCCATTTGATTCTTTAGATTCTCTTTTATGACCAAGTCACCAATATCAAAATTTCAAACTCAGACTTTTTTGTTGTAGCTACGATGGAGATGATTCTGATATGCTTGTAAATGGACCAATGCATTATGTCTCTTCTCATCTAATAACTCTAACTTATGCAAACGGGATACACAATGTTCCTTATCGTCAATGAATTATTGCATAGATATTCTTAGGGATGGTAACTCAATCTCAATGGCAAGATTGGCTTTAGATCTAAAGATGAGGGAATATGGAGTGGCTCCTATAGGAGTGTAAATGGTAGTGTGATAAGCCCATAAGGCTGGGTTAAGTTGGATATGCCAGTCACGACCAACATCATTGACAATCTTCTTTAGAATTTTTAGGATAGTTTTATTAGATGCCTCATATTGACCATTACCTTTAGGGTAATATGGAGTATCGAAGTGGTGATGGATGTGGAATCTCTCACATATTTCACGGATATCTTGATTCTTGAAAGGATGATCATTATTTATAATGATGGATTGGGGAACACCATACCAAAATATAATATAACTAAGGATAAACTTAGATATTTTCTTACCGGTGATGTAGGTCATTGGAATGGCTTTGATCTATTTTATGAATTACTTAGTTGTAGTGAGGATTAATTTATGACCATTGGTGGATGTAGGGTGAATATTCCCATGAGGTTGAGTCCCCATTGAGAGAATGGCCATGGTGATGTAATTGGATGAAGCTCTTGGGCAGGTATGTGCACAAGATCTCCATGTATTTGGCATTGTCGATATTTCTTAACAAAATGGTAGGTGTCATGTTCCATAGTAGGCCAATAGTAACCTATTCGCATGAGCTTCTTACATAAGGTAGGACTGGTAGAGTGAGCTCCACATAATACCATTGTGTACCTCATGTAAAGTCATTTGTGCTTCATTTGAATTGAGACATCTAAGGAGGGTGCTATCAAGGCTATGATAGTAAAGGGTATTGTCGATGATGACATATTTAGAGGCTTATTGGGTAAAGGTCATGTGTTGGTTAGAGGACAAGTTAGGAGGGATAATTTGGTCATGCAGGTAACTATAAAAGTATTTGCACCAGTGAGAATTAGGACCAACAATTTCATACACAAGTGTTGGGAAAATGTGTCTCAACCTTGCAATTATATAAAGGTTATTATTGATAGGATATATATATATATTTCCTAGTTACACTGATAGGTGTAATATAAAATGGATGCAAGGGGGGAGAGTGGGATAAGTGTAAACAATTTCTTGTTAACTTTTTACAGGAAACTCCTAATTTGGCCGATGTTCATCAGATAAATGATACATTATAGATCTAGACCGTTAATTATTAGGTTTTAGATCTAATGGTGGATGTTTTGTTGTCCTGTCTTTCCCTAAAATGTAACTCTATTTTATGAGGGCATTGTATTACAGTTGCAGGAGAGAGATGGTGATGTATTCTAAGTATGGTAGCAGTTGTGTTGTCTCTTGATCTGTGAGTGGTGATACTCCTGTGAGAAGATTGCTTTGCAAGTATATTGCAATATTTTTGATTTACTGAATAATATATTGGACGAATTTTGGAGTGTGGGGTTTTTCTCCCGAAAGGGTTTTCCCCATGTAAATCATTGTGTTGTGGTATGCATGATATTTATGTTTATTTCTATTTAAGTTTTTGCAACTGTTAAAGATCTATAATTTTTTTGCATTATTCTCCTCTCAAGATTAGTGTAGGAAGTTGTTTTACTGCCTTAGCTTCCTTACAAGTGGTATCAGAGCCTAGTCACCTTTGGTTTTAGTTGTGGGTTGTTGGGTATTTTGGACTAATCTAGGTTTGGTTGGGAGCTTGTGTAGAAGAAACTTTGTGATCTTGTTGCAAGAATTTTCAGATGGCAAGTTCATCAAGGAGAATGGAGGTGGAGAAATTTTTTGGAAATAATTTTGAGATGTGGAAGCTAAAGATAGAGGATCTATTGATAGATCGAGATCTGTGGGATGCTATTGATGAGAATGTTTCAAGGCCTATAGATCCTACTCAGGTTGATAAATATGATTTTATGGACCATAAATCCAAGGGTCTAATTAGATTATATTTGGTAGACTCTATTTTAATTAATTTCCATGAGGAGACCTCTGCACAAAAACTATGGAAGAAGCTTGGTGAGATGTACTAGGAAAAATCTTTAGTGAATAGGATTTTCTTGAGGAAAAGGTTGTATTCCTTAAGAATGGAAGAGGGTGGATGAATCGCATACCACCTAGAAGCATTCAATATGTTGGTGTCTCAATTAGAATTTGTTGGTGTCAAAATGGATGAGGAGGATACATGTCAGATTTTGATTTGTTCTTTTCTTGATTCATAAGATTCTTTTTGTTATGGCTATTGGAAGTACTTCTATTATTTTGAAGATTGAAGATGTGGTGGGTTCTTTTCTTTCTAAAGAAATGAGGAGGAAGGTATCCATCACTACCAAGGAGGCCCTAAATGTTTGTGGAAGACCTAAGGAAAAATGCAAGAAGAATGAGAAGTGTGACAAATCTAAGTTCAAAGTTATTTGGAAACTCGTGCAGGTAATGATGCATGGTTAATTAACTCAGGTGCATCTTTCCATATGACCTTTAATAGGGATTGGTTTTGTGAATATGAAGAATTTGATGGAGGTAAGGTGTACTTAGGTGATGATTCTCATTTAGACATTTTTGATCATGGTAAATTTAAAATTAGATTTCCTGATGGTAGAATAAAAAGGATTAATGGTGTGTTGCATATCCCTAGATTAGCACAAAATTTGTTAACTGTGAGCAAACTAATAGATGTGGGTATGCAGGTAGTATTTTCTAATGCAGGATACAAGATGGTCAGAGGTGCTATGGTGATTTCTAAAGGTGTTAGATATGACACATTTTATAAGCTGGATGCATGCACTGTTGAGTGCAATAGTACTTCTATGAAAAACAAGTCTGTGGAAGAAGTGAGGGTTTCACCTTCAACATATGGTCATGGATTTTGGGTACCCAAGGGTGCTCTTTCTTTTGAAACAAAGTTACTTGTAGAGAAAACTATATTATGGCACCAGAGACTTGGCCACATTGGAGAAAAGGGTGTAAGGACCTTGAAAAATAAAAACCTTGTTAAAGGTTTGTCTGATTGTAATCTCAAATTTGATTTATGTGAGAATTGCATTTATGGAAAAAAAAACCACGTTCATTTTTACTTGAGTTCTCATAAATCTTGTGGTGTATTGGATCTTATTCATTCTAATGTGTTTGGTCCTATAGATTTTCCTTTGATTGGTAAATCCACATATTATGTTTCATTTATTAATGATTATAGTAGAAGGACATGGGTATATTTTCTAAAGAGTAAATATGAAGTTTTTAGGTGATTTAAAGAATTTAAGGAAATGGTTGAGTTGCATACTGGAAAGAAAATAAAATGTTTGAGGATTGATAATGGTGGTGAATTCTTCTCTAATAATTTTGATATATTCTGTAAATATTTTGGTATTCATAGATAGAATACAACTCCATATTCTCCACAACAGAATGGAGTTGTAGAAAGAATGAATAGGACACTAATGGAGAAGGATAGGAGTATGTTAAGTGATGTTGGATTAGAATAATTTTTTTGGGATGAAGCTATTGCCATTGTTTGTTATCTGACTAGTAGGTATCCTACATCAAATCTTATTGATAAGACGCCTATAGAGGCATGGTCAAGTTGCAAGCCTTCATTAAGACATCTTAGAGTTTTTGGTTGTGATGCATATGCACATGTTCCAAAGGAGAAGCATAAAAAGTTGGATAAGGCCATGAAATGTATCTTCATCGGATACAGTTATGGTGTGAAAGGATACAAGCTTTGGGAACATGTTGCACAAAAGGTAATATATAGTAGAAGTGTTATTTTTAGAGAAAATAAGCCTTCTTCTATTACATTGCAGCTAGAACAAAGTAAATAGGAAGATATGATTCAATTTCATTCTACACTTGAGAAAGTTGAATTGATGCCCAAGGATAGACAAGAAGTTGAGGAGAGCTCATCTAGCTCTGGATCTTCAAAAGAGGAGGAAGAACCTCCAACTCAACTTGTTCATAGGTCTACAAGGAATAGAAAACCACCTAAAAGGTATACACCTAATGATTGGAGATGTCTTTTTTCTTTGAATACTAACATGGATGAACCCAAATTTGTAGAAGAGGCATTAGGTATGAATGATGCAGAATCTTGGAAGATTGCTATGGATGAAGAAATGACATCCTTGAAAAAGAATGATACATGGGATCTTGTACCATTGCATGAAGGAAGGAAACCCATTGGTTGCAAATGGGTGTTCAAGAAAAATATCAGTTCAGATGGAGGTATTGAGAATTACAAGGAAAGGTTGGTTGCAAAAGGTTACTCTCAAGTTGAGGGTGTTGATTATGGTGAGATATTCTCTCTTGTTGCAAAAATGACATCCATTAGATTTTTACTTTCTATTGTTTCTACTTATGATTTAGAGGTTGAGTAAATGGATGTGAAAAATGCTTTTCTTCATGGTGACTTGGAGGAGGATATTTATATGACACAACCAGAGCACTACATGGTGAAAGGTACAAGTAAATTGGTTTGAAAATTGAAGAAATCTTTGTATGGATTAAAACAAAGTCCTAGGATGTGGTACCAAATTTTTTATACATATGTGTTGAGTTTGGGATTTGAGCATTATAAGATCATTGTGTTTATTATAAAACTGATGGTGATCATTTCTTGTTAATTGCATTATATGTTGATGATATGTTATTTATTGGCAAAGGGAAAGGTATGATTTCATAACTAAAATCTCAACTTGTTGCTAAATTTGAAATGAAAGATCTTGGTGTAGCTAAACACATTCTTGGGATGGAAATTAAAAGAGATAGAGTGAATAGAAAGCTATGGCTTGGCCAAAGTAAGTATGTCAATTCAACTTTATAGAGATTTAACATGCAAGATTGTAAACCATTGTGTGCTCCCCTTTCTATTGGAACAAAGTTATCTATTTTAGATTGTCCAACATCCCCTTCAAAGATGGAAGACATGAGTAGAGTGCCTTACCAGAGTGTAGTTGGAAGTTTAATGTATGCTATGGTTTGTATTAGACCAGATATTGCCCAAGCAGTGGGATTTCTTTCTAGATATATGTCTAATCCTAGTAGATTTCATTGGGATGCAGTTAAAAGAGTCTTCAAGTATTTATGTGGTACCTCAGATTACTCCTTAGGTTATCATAGTAATGTGACTGAAGACGATATTTCCCTTGATATTCATGGTTATGTGGATTCAAAATGGTTGGTGATATTGATTGCAAACAATCCATCGGTGCTTGTGTTTACATTATTTGGTGGTGCAATCAGTTGGATGAGTAAGTGACAGGTTGTGGTTGCTTTGTCCACTACTAAAGTAAAGTATATGGTAGCTACTCATGCTTGTAAAGAATCCATTTGGCTTAAGAGATTGTATTCAGATATTGGAATAAAACAAGGTGCAGTGACAATTTATTACACCAGTCAGAGTGCGATATGTCTAGCCAAGAACTCGACATTTCATGCCATGACCAAGCACATTGATGTACAATATCATTTTGTATGAGATATGGTCGATGATGGAAGGGTGAAGCTTGTTAAGGTAGAGAATTTGATGAATGATGTTGATTCTTTAACTAAGCCTGTGAGCATAGAGAAGTTCAGATGGTGTTCAAAGATTACAGGCCTTTTAGCCCCTAGCAATTAAGAGACAATGTTTACTCCCTCTTGTTGCTCTTGCAAGGTGTTCGACAAGTGGGAGATTTGTTGGGAGAATGTGTCTTAACCTTGCAATTATATAAAGGTTATTTTTGATAAGATATATATATGAATATATATTTCCCAGTTACATTGATAGGTGTAATATACAATGGCATCAAGGGGGGAGAGTGGGATGCATGTAAACTTTTTTTTGTTAATTTTTTTAGGAAAATCCTAATTTGGCCAACATACATCAGATAAATGATACATTGTAAATATATACCTTTAATTATTAGGTTTTAGATCTAATGGTGGATATTTTGTTGTCCTGTCTTATCCTAGAATGTAACTCTATTTTATGAGGGCATTGTATTATAGCTGCAGTAGAGAGATGATGATGTATTCTAAGTCTAGTAGCAATGGTAATCATGTTGTCTCTTGATCTCTAAGTGGTGATACTCCCATGAGAAGCTTTCTTTGTAAGTATATTGTAATCTTTATGATTTACTGAATAATATAATGGGAAGATTTTGGAGTGTGGGTTTTTTCTCTTGAAAGGGTTTTCCCATGTAAATCACTGTGTTGTGGTATACATATATTTATTTCTGTTTAAGTTTTTGTAACTGTTAAAGATCTATAATTTTTTTGCATTATTCTCCTCTCAAGATTAGTGTAGGAAGTTGTTATGCTACCTTAGCTTCCTTACAAAAATCTCATATTCAAGGACATCAAACACAAGGATCAACAGTTGTTCCACCAAGAAATCATATTGCAACACATTATTAGGTATATCCAAGAGAGATCCAATGGTGGCCATTGCATCAACTGCTTTATTCTGAATTCTTGGAATCTTCTCAAAGATAATGAGATCGAAATACTGCTTGAAACTATCAACCATTCTCTTGTAGGGTGTGACCTTTTCATCTTTTATGTCATAATCATCATTAACCTAGAAGATAACCAATAGGGAATCACCATAAACTTGAAGATTCTTGATTTTCCATTTGATATCCATTTAGAGTCCCATTAGCAATCCTCAAATTTGACCATGTTATTAGTGCAAGGAAATGCTATTCTATATGACTTAGGCATTAAGCTCCCTTATGGTGTGACAAATAGGATACTAGCTCCTAAACCATGATTCATGTAAGATCCGTCAAAGTACAATTTCCATGTTATAGTGGTCTCTATTGAGAAGTTGGATTCATCAAGAAAATATGATATTAAAGGATGATCTACTACTATTGGAGCATCTACAAGTTGATCAAATATCACTTATACTTTCATTTCCATTCAATCAACATATTCTATATCAAATTCACTCAGAATCATTACCCATTTTTCTAGCCAACCTATTAGAGATGTTTTGCTAAGTAATTCAAGGGATCTATCTTTGCTACCATCTTTATGTGATTATTTATCATGTAATGTCAAAGCGTTTGTGTGGAAAATACCACCACAAGGCATGCTCATTCAATGGAACTTTAATTAATCTCATACCCCACAAATCTATGACTGATGTAGTAGATGGCTCATTCTTTTCCTTCTTCATCATTTTATGCTAACAAGACCCCTAATACTAATGAGGTTATCGATATGTATAGTATTAAATATCTCCCATCAATGGGTGGCATAAGAACTGGAGGAGTTAGTAGATAATCTTTGATCTTTTGAAAGGCTTCCTAACAACAATTAGTCCATACAAAAAAGACTCTCTTGCAAAGAAAGTGTTGGAATGGTTGACACTTATTAGCCAATTGGGATATGAACCTTCAGATAGACTATAGTATT